>JAQZBX010070588.1:0-15388 GCA_029593785.1 Cabassous unicinctus
ATTGGCCTTAAGCTGATCAGAGACAGAATTCTCTGCCTCCACATTTTTACAGGGCTTATTAGACTCTGTTTGAAGAGGCTTAAGAGCCAGAGTAATAAGATGTTTAGCTGTATCAGAAACATGAGGAATATTTAAATAAGCTCCCCATTGGTGTAATAAATCTCTTCCTCACAAATTAAGTCCTATATCTGCAATATAAATTTGCAGATCTGCCTCTTGTCCTTTTGGACTTTGTATCTTAAATATCTGAGTACTCTGGTAAATATCTGTTATTGTGCCAATGCCAGTGAAAACTGTAGGCACCTTCTGCAAAGTCCAAGCTTGTGGCAATTTCACGCCTGACGGAACCAAATTCCTCTGCACGTTTTATAGGAGGTTTACGATACGGCAACAAAAGAAGTTGAGCAATGCTAATTATACACCCGATGGAAGGTAAAAATTTTCTGAGGTTAGTATTGCATTGGAGGTGGCACAGAGGTCCAATCTTGCACTTCCTGCTGTTGCCCTCCATAGGTCTGCGATGCGGCAACATGGTTTATAGTCGGGAGCACAGGTATTGTGGTTGGGGATGGCTGGACAAACCAAATAGCCCCTGGGTTTGTCTGGGGTGGGGCCTTGGGCCGGCCCCATCTGGAGTTTCCCTGTTGGCGTGGGAGAATAGGCTGCCCAGAAATATCCGTTTTTGAATGACATGGGATACAAAGAGGCAGGGCGAGATGAAGGGTAGTGTTGGGGAGTGTGGCTACTGGAGAGGAAGCCGTGGGGCAAAGGGACAGCTGGGCACTGGAGGGAAGCTGCGGCAGCAGCAAGGGACGGTGTAGCGGCAGGGCTGAGGGGGGACGAGAGCTCGTCGGTAAGCGGGTGGGTATCATGCAAGGCAGGGACGGGAGGGCTGAAGCAGCTCGGAAGGGTGAGGGGCGGGGGCCCAGCACCGGGGTAGCGGAAGGGGTGGGAGGGGGGTGTCAGGGGGCTTTGCCGGAAGAGGCGTAGTATCCGGGTGGTGGGCGGGATTAGGGAGGGGTAGCTTCCTGCCTTCGTCAGAAGAGGAGAAGGGAAGTTCCGGGTATAGCAGGTTCCGCTTTTCAGGTGGAGAAGAAGGCGGAAGTGCGCCACTTTGGTACGGACAAGCATGGTCATTAGGGATTTTAGAGAGAGGTTTGGAAGAACTATCTGAGTCCTCTAGGAGGTTGTTAAGTTGGAGGACTAAGGTAGCGGAGTCATCGCAGTCCTCCAAAGAGGGAGAGGGTTCTGAGAGGGAAACATCGAGAGGCTTGGCGCCGAGCAGGCAGGAGCGGACGGTAATAAGCGTGGGGATAAGGCCGGGGGGGAAGTTCTTGTTCTCGTGCTCCATAGCAGAGGAGACGCGGTCTATGAGCAGCCGATAAGTATCTGGGTCACAGAGGTTAGTGGTGGGAAGCCAGGGATTGAGGGAAAGGAGCAGGTCCCAATAGGTCTGAAGCTGTTTAACAGAAACTTTGCATTGATGGCAAGCGAGAAGACCAGTGAGGGCTCTAACTTGAGGGGCTTGGCGAGAAGAGAAAGAGGCCCCCATTGTTTAGAGACAAAAGGAGAATGAAGAAAATGGCGAGAAGGAGGAGGAGGAGGCAGAGAACAATTGGTGGGATGAGGGAAGTGGAGGATTGGGGACAAAAATGATAGAGGAGGCTAAGAGAGAAGAGGAGAACAAGTGGGGAAGGAGAAAGGCAGAACAACAGGGGGCAAAGTTGCTGAAACTCATGGGAGTTAGATGTTCAAGGGAAGGGAAAGGGAGGGGGCATGCAGGGACGAAGAAGCCGAGTCTGAAGAGAGTGAGGTGCCGAAAGGAAAGGGGGATGGGGTCCGCCAAGTCATGAAGCAAGGTGGACATGGTCCTTACCCGCTCACGGAGGTCACCGAGCCAGCGGCAGATGACCGTGCCCCACGTTGGGTGCCAAGTGAAGCCTCTGCGGGGCTTCGTGGGGTTCATGGGAGGTGAGGACGACGTGGCTTTGAAGAGAAGACCATGGAGACGAGGCTGATGGCGCAGGTCTGCTTTATTACGGAAGTGAAACACTATTTATAGAGCATAGAGCGGGAAAAGGGGAAGGGCTAAGGGGAAGGGCTAAGGCTTAGGTGTAGATACATGATTGGGTAATTTGAGTTGCTAGGCGTGGTGAAGATGGTGACTGGTCGCGTGCGCAGGAACATTGTGGCACGAACTTCTCTTAACTTCCTAGAAGAAGGCTTAAGCTGTTCTTTATCTCAGCCCTAGCAGCCATGTCATGGGGCGGGGTGGGAAGGGAGAGGGAGCAGCCTGTTAGAAAAGCCATTATCCCTCATCAGTTTTGTTAAGTATTTTTGTATCAAAAGTTTGGGAAAGATATTTTTGTTCTTTACTTTTTTACTCCTGTCTGTATTGGGTTTTGTTAATATTGGGAAATGCTGGTTTTATGAAATGATTTTATGCAAAATATCATAGAGCATTGGTGTAATTTCTTCTTTAAATCTTTAAGTATTTTGTTGAATCTGCCCCTGAAACCATCAGGAAAAATCCTTTCCTGAGGGTTAGTAGCTACAAATTCAATTTCTTTACAGTTAGGATTCTCTTCATTGTATTTATTTAAACTTGAGTGAATAGTGGTATTTGGTGGTTTGGGGGGTATTGACCTATTTCATGTAAATAATCAATCCTGTATTTATATTTGTAAATAACATTGCCTTATAATTCTCTCATTTTATTTTCCTTCCTTTCCAACATTGGTAACTTCAGTCCGATATCTCTTTTTTTTTATTGTGGGTAAAAATCAAATTTTTCACAATACATACTAATATTTGTAAAATGATGTATATTTATATGCATATATGTGCATTTGCTTACATAAATGTTATTATATATATATATATATTTTTTTTAAAGGTGCTTAGATTACCTAAATATTACTCAGAATTTACAGGGATTCCCATGTTCTCCACCTCTGGGAGAGAGTGTGGTCTACGACGTGAACTGTGGTCTATGCTCAGTGGCAAGGCCCCAGGATGTATATATCCATTGTGGGTGTTGTGCCACACCGATATCTCTTTATCATTGCCAGTGGCCTTAGGAATTCCAACATTGGCAATTATAGGAGTTTGAATGAACTTCCCCTCTACCGTCTTTAAAGTAGACTTTCACCTCCTCCTGGCTTTTCACTTATGTGACTTAATACAGAGAGTGCTATGTCCGGTCCACTTTGTCCAATTGTTTTTCACACAGTCCCAGTTGTGTGCAATCAGTTTCTCTGCCTTCAGGACTGATTATGAGAGCATGGGCCTGAAATGAGTTCACCAGCTCTTTTCCTCATACTGTAACCCCATAGATTGCCACTGACATACATGCACCTCAGTATGTATACAGGGCTACCATGCTCCCACTGGAATGGGGCTAGAAACCCACAATGAGAGCACAAGTTGGCTTCAACTCACATAAAGATGGGTTAAGGAGGAACCAGCAATTGTGCTTATAAAGTCCTTCTATTGCTTTTGAAGCTGCATTTTCTTGTTTCTGCTCTTGTCCAGTTAATGCAGTCGTTTAACTGTTCTTTTAGTTGCTATTGTAAATGGTATTTTCCCCCCTGATGTCCTCCTCAGATTGTGCATTACTAGTGTATAGATTTTTCTGTATTGATCTTATATCCTTACACCCTACTGAAATCATGTATTAGCTCTAGCAGATTTGTTGTAGATTTATCGGGATTTTCTATATATAAAATCATGTCCTCTGTGATTTTATGAAATCTTTAGTTTTTCCTTTCCAATTTGGATGTCTTTTATTTCTTTTTCTTGCCTGATTGCTCTACCTAGAGCCTCTAGCACTAGATCAAATAACAGTGGTGACAGTGGGCATCATTGTCTTGTCCTTGATCTCAACAGGAAATCCTTTAGTCTTTCTCCATTGAGTATAATGTTAGCTCTGGGTTTCTCATTTATGGCCTTTATCATGTTGAGAAAGTTTCCTTCAATTCCTAGTTTTGTAGTATTTTTATCAAGAAAGGATGCTATATTTTGTAAAATTCCTTTCTGCATCAATTGATAAGATCATGTGATTTTTCTTCTATGATTTATTAATGTGGTATATTTTGCTGATTGATTTTCTTGTGTTGAACCAGCCTTGCATGTCTGCTATAAAAACCACTTGATCATAATGAATAATTCTTTTAATGTCTTGTTGGATTCAATTAGCAAGTGTTTTATTGAGGATTTCTGCATCGGTATTCATTAGAGAAATGGGGTTGTAATTTTCCATTTTCATAATATCTTTATCTGGCTTTCGTATTATGGTGCTATTAGCTTTGTAGAATGAGTTTGGTAGTGTTCCTTCTTGTTCAATTTTTTGGAAGAGCTTGAGAAAGATTGGTATTAAATCTTCTTTCTAGTTCCTCCATCTGTGTGGTTAGGCCATTGATTTTAGTTCTTTCTTCTTTTCTAATGTAAGCATTGAGGGCTATAAGTTTTCGCCTCAACATAGTCTTCGCTGCATCCCATAGGTCCTGATATATTGTATTCTACTTGTCATTTGTCTCAAGATATTATTGATTTCTCTTGAAATTTCTTCTTTGCCCACTGATTAATTAATAGTGAGTTAATCTTCATGTTTATGTCAATTTTCCCTTTTTCTGCCCTTGTTGATTTCCACCTCTATTCCATTATCATCAGAGAAAGTGCTCTGTATAATTTCAATTTTGTTTAACTTATTGAGATCTGCTTTGTGAATGAAGATATGGTCTATCCTGGAGAAAGATTCATGAGCACTTGAAAAAAAAATGTATATTTTCCTGTTTTGGGGTGCAATGTTCTGTATATGTCTATTAGGTTTAGTCCATTTCTCATATTATTCAAGCTCTCTGTTTCTTTATTGATCCTCTGCTCAGATGTTCTATCCAATGCTGAAAGTAGTGTACTGAATTCTCCAACTAGTATTGCAGAGATGTCTATTTTGCCCTTCACTTTTGCCAGTGTTTGCCTCATGTATCTTGGGGTATCCTGGTTAGGTCCATGTACATTTATGATTGTTATTTCTTCCTGGTGAATCATCCCATTTATTAAGATGTAATGTCTTTCCTTGTCTCTAATAACAGTTTTGCTTTTAAAGTCTATATTATCTGGTATAAACATAGGTGCCCCTGCTTTTTTTTTTTTTTTTTGATTGCTGCATTGGTATCCATGGGTCTAAGGTGAGTCTCTTGCAGAGAGCACATAGATGGCTTACATTTTCGTATCCATTCCACCATCTGTGTCTTTTGATTGAGGAGTTTAATCCATTAACTTTCAACATTATTACTGTAAAGGCAGTTCTTATTCCATCCATCTTGATCTTTGTGTTTTAGCTGCCATTTTATTTTTGACACTTTTAGTTACTGTTACTGATACAGTCATCATTTCTAAACTCTGTTCCAAGCCTACCTCTCCTGTCTTTTCTTTTCAGGCTGTAACACTCCCTTTAGTATTTCCTGCAAAGCTGGTGTTTTTGTTATAATCTCTGGCATTTTCTGTTTATCTGTGGATATTCTATTCTCATCCTCACTTTTGGAAGATGTTCTTGCTTGGCAGATTTTCTCTTGCAGTATCTTAAAGTATATCATACCACTGCCTTACTGCCTACATGGTTTCTGATGAGAAATCAGCACTTAATCTTATATAGGGTATCCCTTTTATGTTACACATTGCTTTTCTCTTGCTGCTCTCAGAATTCTCTGTGTTTGGCATTTGACATTCTGATTAGTATGTGTCTCAGTTTGTCTATTCAGGTTTATTCGGATGCGAGTATGTTGTGCTTCTTGGACATATATATCTATGTCCATCAATAGGGTTGGGAAATTTTCTACCATTATTTCTTTAAATATTCCTTCTACCCCTTTTCCCTTCTCTTCTCCTTCTGGAACACCCATGACACGTATGTTTGTATGTCTCTTGCTATCAGTTAGTTCTCTGAGGTCGTGTTCAATTTTTTCCATTCTTTCCTTCATCTGTTCTTTTGTATGTTCACTTTCAGAAGTCATGTCTTCAAGCTCACCAATCCTTTTTTCTGCTTCCTCAAATAAATTTTATTTCATTTATTATACCTTTCATTCCCATACAATCTGTTATTTTTCTATGTAAGCATTCAAATTCTTCTTTGTGCTCATCCAATGACTTCTTAATATCCTTAATCTCTTTAGCCATGTCATTGAGTTTATTAAGATTTGTTTGAACATCTATGATTAGTTGTCTCAGTTACTTTATGTCATCTGCAGGCTTATCTTGTTCCTTTAATTGGGCCATATCTTCTTGTTTCTTGGTATGGATTGTAACTTTTTTTAGCATTTTCATCTCTGGCTTGCTAGATGTATTTATTCTGGGTGAAGTGTCTCCCTTTAGTTTAGGGTTTTCTTGTATTTTCTCCCTTGCTGGTTGTGTAGTAGGAGGCAAGGATGTAGTTGGTGCTGTAAGCTTTGGAGACTGAAGCTGCCCATATTGCCCCAGGAATTGATGCTGCTTCTCCCACCTTTCTCCTCTATCAGGGATGGGGCAGAGCTGCAACCATGTTTAATAATCCAATTTGGGCAGAACAAGACTGTCTCTAATTGCCTGGAGAGACTGATAAAGCTTCACACTCCTTCCTCCCCTAACTTGGGCAGGGAAGGAGCTATAGTTGTGGGCAGCAATCTATGCCATGTAGGTCCAAAATGACCACAGGTGCTCAGGTAAACTGACAATAGCACCAGAACTGCTTCCTACCCAGGGTGGGAATGTACTCTCCGGAGTGCCTAACAATCTAATCTGTGTGGGCTGAATGTAGCTGCAGTTGCCCTGAGAAGTTGAGGGAGTACTGTCCCTTCTGCCCTTTAAGGGTGGAAACACAACCACCAACATCCAAGAGTTCAGTCCTTGTAGGCTGAAAGTACCCACCATTGCCAAGAGTGATTGAGGATGCACCAGCCCCCTCCTATGATTTTGGGACATGGGTCTGGTTCGACATGCACCCAACAGTTAAATCCCTTTAGGGTAAGAATACTTGCCATTGCCCAGAGAGGCTGATGAAACACCAGCTCCCTCCTAGCCTATTAAAGCATGGGTATAGATCCACAGGCACCCAAAAGTTCAGTCTCTGTAGGCAGAAACTACCTGCCATTGTCCAGAGAGGCTGTGGAGACACCAGACACCTCCTATTCTATTAGGAGTGGGGGTGGATCCATAGGCATCCAACAGTCCAGTCCATTGAGACCAAAAGTCTGCGATTTCCCAGAAAGGCTGTGGAAACACCAGGCCCCTCCTTTCCTTTTGGGGGTGAAGGTGGATCCACAATTACCCACCAGTCCAGGCTGTGTGGGCCAAAAGCACCTGTAGTTACCCAGAGAGACTTGGCAAACACAGACCATCTCTTGTCCTTTTGAGGATGGGTTGGAACCACAGGTGTCCAACAGTCAGGAAAGAGAAAAGTCATAAACAAAGAACTATACTTCTGAGCACAAACAAATTTGAGATTGATTGGTGAAACTCCAAGTCTCTGTAAAATAAGCCTCCAGAAGATAGTACCTCATATGAGGATTTAACTGAACTTGAAACAGGGAGCCATTTTAGTGCAAGTCAGAATCAGAAATGAAGTTACCTAGGAAGGACTTGTGGAAAATCTTACTCTATAATGGCCTGGACTCATGTGAACTACATGCAAAGTTGACAAGCTTTTTGCAAGATCTGTATGTATGAAACCACTTTCAGCTTATACAAAGAGGGAGAGGGAGGGGTGAAATGGAAGGAAAAATGACTTCAAATTGAAAACCATGTAAGTTGAGATTTGGACATGGGATATCTTCTTGGGCGAGGAGAGGGACCCTACCCATGTGTGTGGAAAGGGTGAGCATGTTCTGGAATTTGAAAAAGATAGCTCTTCCAGCCCCTTGTTCAGGGAGGGTTTGGCTGCCCCGAGCTACAGGGAAGATGGAGTACATTCCCAAATATTAGAGAAAGTTAGGTTTCCACCCCACTGTTCTGATGGTGTTGGGTCTGTATGACAGAGATTATGGAGAATGCTGTTAGCACCTCACTGTACTAAGGAAGTTGAGAATATCTTCCAGAGATTGGAGAAAGTGTGGCCATCACCCCAATATTATTAGAAGTTGACCTCAAATAACACTGGCTGCCACCCAGATGATTGATGAGGGTGGAACTGAGAAAATGGCCATTGGGCAAGCCAATGGAAGGGGTGGACTCCATGAGGCCCCAAGAAGATGAAGAAATCATTCTGTAGATGATACTCAGACATTGGAATATAATGCAGTATGTCCTGCAGGTATTTGGAACAGTTTGGGGCTTTTAATGCCTGTTTTCCTTCCAGTTTCTCCTTATGGTAATGCAAATGTTAATCATACATATGTTCCTCCTTTGCATATTGGAAGCACATAACTTGTTTTCTAAGTTCCACAGGTCTACAGCCAGAGAGGAATTTTGACCCAAGACAAAGTGCATACCTATAACTGATTTTTATATGCTTTTGCACTTAGCTTTGCTCCTGAAATGATTTAAGGCTTTTGAAATATTGTGATGTGATGAATGCATTTTGCATATGGGAAGAACATGTCTTTTTGGGCTTCAGAAGGTGGAGTGTGACAGTTTGAATTTTGTGAATCCCAAAAAGAAAAAGATTATATTTTTGAAGTAATCCATTTAATGTACTATAAGAAAATTCTTAAGAATTGTGAATTCCTCATCATTTTAGTAAATAGTCTTTACTGTTTTAAACTAGAATTGCGAATGATTAACATTTCCTTTGGAATGTTATAACACTGATATGCAGGCAACCCCAACATCCATTAGCCAAAAACAAATGTTTAAAAGGAGCAAGTCACCAGATGTGATATTTACACATCCTGTTTGTATCCCCTGTAAAACTAAAAGATAAAAACCTTTTTATTCCTGTTCAGTGTACCATAAATAGAATAGAACAAAGACCCCTTGAGACAGTGTGTCTTTCCTGTGGAGGGCTGGCTACCCCCTGCCATATGGATTTGGCTACATTTGATGAGGTCATTCATCATGAGTTGCAAGACTCATTGGAGTTCTGAGGTTCAGAATCCCTTAAAAGGGACAGCAAATAAGCTGCCAGTTGGAACCTCACCCAGGAGGAGACAGTGTGCCTGGGACTCTTTTTCCAATGGGGACTCTGATCAGCTGCAAAGGGGCTTCCCAGCCACATGAGAGTGCTGATATTGTATTTTCCCCTGATTGGTAAGTGTTGTATATACTTTCATTCTTTCCTGTGTCTTTAATTAATTACTCTTCTTTTTTTCTGATTGCTCAATTGTTATAATCATTTAATATAACCTGAAACTCATTTGATTGAGTAAAGCTGCCTTTGCATAGCATTTAGAGTTTCTGCCTCTTCCTTAGAAAAACAGATGTTCGTGCAAATTTAAACCAAATCATGGATTTGAAGGAAAACGTGGATAAAGAAATGAAATATATTAATTGATCTTTTCTCTTTCTTCTATGACCCACTGATTGCTTAGGAGCGTGTTGTTTGGCCTCCATATATTTGAAAATTTCCCACTTCCCCTTGGAATATTGATTTCCAGCTTTTTTCATTTTGATAAGAGAAAGTTCTTTGTATAATTTCAATCTTCTTATATTTATTAAGATCTGTGTTGTGGCCCAACATGTAGTCTATCCTGGAGAAAAATCCATGAGCACTTGAGAAAGATGTATAACTGGCTGATTTATCATGCAATGCTCTGTGTATATCTGTGAGTTTCAGCTCATTTATCACATGGTTCAATTTTTACGTCTCCTTGGCTGATCTTCTCTCTAGTTGTTCTATTTATTTATCTGAATGGTGTGTCACAATCTCCAACTATTATTTTAGAGATACCTATTTCTCCTTTCAGTTTTGCCAGAGCTTACTTTATGTATTTTGGGTCACCTAGGTTAGTAAATATCTTGAGGTGAATGAAAATGAGAACACAGCTTATCTAAGCTTATAGAATATAGAAAAGGAAGTGCTGAGTGGGAAATTTATAGACACAAATGCCTATAGTAAAAAAGAAGAAAGAGTTATAATCAAAGAGCTAATTGATCACCTGGAAGACCTAGGAAAAAAGAGCAATCCCAAGGCAAGAAGAAAGAAATAACAAACATTAAAGTGAAAAACACAAAATCAAGAACAAAAGAAAATCAAGAGATACTCAATGAAACCAAAACGTAGTTCTTTGAGAAGATCAATAAAATTGGCAAACCCTTAGCTTTACTAAGAAATAAAAGAAGAGAGAAGATGCAAATCAATAAATGCATGAATTAAAAGGGTGGCTTTATGACTGGCACCACATAAATAAAAAGGATCATAAGAGGTTCTTAAGAGAAACTGTATGCCAATAAATGATAAAACTAATTGAAATGAACAAATTCCTAGGTATTCAGAAACAAACTACATTGAATATACAAGAATATAGGAAATGAATAAATTAATCATGAGTAAAGGGATAGAATCAGTAATTAAAATCTATCAACAAGCAAAAGATCATAGCAGATAACCACCTGTGAGTTATATCAAACATTTTCAGAAGAACAATAGCAGTTCTGTTTAAAATCTTTCAAAAATTAAAAGTAGGGAAAATTACCCATGATATTTTATGAAACCAAGGGATCCTAATATCAAAGCCAGATAAAGATACTACAAGAAAAGAAATTTACAGACTAATATCACTAATTAACATGGGTTAGAAAGTTACCAAAAAATACTAGCAAAATAAAACCAACACCATGATAAAGTGGGTTTTAGTCATCCTATACAAGAGTGATTCAACTTAAAAAATCAATTAAGCCAAACTCAGCATATGAATGTATTACCTTTCCCCCAGGGTGGGACATGACTCCCAGGGATGAACCTCCCTGTCACAGAGGGATTACTACCAAGCGCCAACTAGCAATGCAACTGGAAAAAGACCTCAAATAAAAGGGGGGAAAGATAAAGACAAATGAGTTTATATGACTAAGAAACTTCAAAGTGAGTCAGGAGGTCATCACAGAGGTAAAGTTTATGCACATCTCACCAGTATCTCATAGAATGCCAAAGTGGATACAACCCACATAATGAGGCTCCTGAGGGCTCTGGAGACACTGAAGTCCTATGGTCAGGGCAGACAGCTCTGGAGTTTGGTGCCTTGCCAGTGGGCCCTCCTTTGGAGTTTGTGCTCCTGAGAGTGACAGAGTTGACTTAATTATATCTTCTCTGCACATGGCTCATCTGTCCCTTCTATTTAAATCTATACTCTGTGCTGGCATTTGTAGGTGTACATCCAGAGACTTGAGTCTGTGGGCTCTCCATGTGTCAGCTGGGCCTGGAAACTTGCCAAAGTTACAAAACCTACTCTACAGCTCATTGGACTCACCCAGAACAATTCGCAGGGAGATGATGATGAACAACTGCTGCCCCAGGGAATGGAGACAGTCTGCATCTGTAGGCAGGATAGTCCCATCCATCTTCCCCATGGGGTATAAGCCCCGTCTCAATTGGCGGTGGAGTGGATATCACCATCCAAGAATCCTCAGGATTGGGGGAAGAGGTATGGACTAGAGTGGAGTTACTGGTATTCTACTATAGACATATTTTGATTCTAGAAATGGAAAAATGACAACATTGATGTGGAACCAGTGGCCACTGGAGGATCTGGAGCAGGGAGAGGGAAAAACAGTTATAATACATGGGCTTTTTTGGGACTTAGGAATCGTCCTGAGTGACGTTACAGTGATAGAAATAGGCCACTTTATATTATCACATAAGATGCAGAACTCTGTGGGAGAGAGTGTAGAGTACAATGTGAACTATGGTCCATGCTTAATGGCAAAACCCCAGGATGTGTTTAACAATTGCAATGAATGTGCCACACTAATGAAAGATGTTTATGTGGGAAGTTATGAGAGGTTTGGTGAGTGGGACATATGGAAATCCCTATACTTTTTGTGTAACATTTATGTAATCTAAGTATCTTTTAAAAAATAAAAAAATAATAATAAATCAATTAAATTAATACACCACATTAAGAATTTAAGAGCAAAAACCACATGATTGTTTCATTTAGTCAAAAAATGGCATTTGATTATTTACAGCATCCTTTCTTGATAAAAATACTTCAAAGATAGAACAAGAAGGAAAGCTCATCAATATGATAAAGGGCATATTTGAAAATCCCACAGCCAACACCATACATAATGAGAGAGTGTGAAAGCTTTCCCTCTAAAATGGGGTGAAAATAACACCCTCTGCCACAACTGTTATTCAACATTGTGCTAGAAGTTGTAGTTAGAGCAATAAGGCAAGCAAAAAAAATAAAAGGCATCCAAATTGAAAAAGAGAAAATAATACTCTCAATATTCACAGATGAAATGATCTTGTATTTGGAAATTTTCAAAATATCTATGATTAAAACTAGTAGAGCTGTTTTAGTTTGCCAAAGGGCTTCTGAAGCAACATATCAGAAATGGGTTGGCTTTTATATAAAGGATTTTTTTAGGGGTAAAAGCTTACAATTCCAAGGATGTGAAAAGTCCAAATATGGACACCATAAAAGGAGCATTCTCACCAAAGCCAGTGGTCACATGGGGAAGTAAGATGGACACCTATCTCTGCTGGTATGTCTGCCATTCTAGCTATAGCAAACTTTGCATAGAATGTGTGTCCACTTGAGCTGATCTGTGGGGTCAGTCTCTAGGGGGCTTCATTTTTAAATCATTCTCTCCTCTCTATCACATGGCCATACCAAATATAGCAGCTCCCTTATTTATGTGTCTGTCTATCTGTCTCTCTGTGTGTTTACATTAATATCAGACCTAGCAAGGGAGCAAGGATGCAAACTGATTCAAGCTTCACTGATGTAGTCCAACCTAAAGACCTAAGCAATCTTATCAAGTAATCTAATCAAATACTCCTCAACTGATTTTAATGCAATCAAAAGTTATCACACTGAGAAGAATAGTTTACAAGCATAATATTCTTTATGGGATTGATAAAATAATTTCAGTCTGCCACACTCTACTTTCTGAATCTCAAAAAGACTTATTCCCAAAAGACTTAGATCATTTTAGTAACAATGCTAAGTACAAAATCACAGCAAATTCAGTTACAAGAATACAGTTTGTCTTGGGTCAAATGTCCCCTCTGACTGTAGACCTGGGAAACCTACAAAAGAAATTATCTGCTTTCAATACACAAACAAGGAAGAGACATAGGATCAACATTTGCATTGTCATAAGGAAAAATTGGAAGGTAAACAGTCATGGGTTCCTAAGAGTTCTGCAAATCTGTAGGGCATTCTCCAATAGATTTCAAATTCTGAAAGTCATCCTTAAAATGGTGTTTTGTTTTCTCCTCAGTGCTTCATGAGGGGTCTCCCTCTCCATGGGATTAACCTAATGGCTAAACTTTTGCTACCTCCCTCTTCAAAAATCTGGGTGGCAACTGAGATCCAGATCTCACCCTCCAAGAAAATGTGTTTGATGGCCATATTTTCTCCAATCTCTGGAGAACAGACTCAATCCCTTTATTATAATGAGATGATTGGAACATTCTCCCTAATATCTAGCATACAGGCCCAAATCCCTAAGAACAGTGGGGTCACAACCTGACTGTCCTTAATCAAAGAAGTTTTGACTCAATCCCCTCAGAGCAGAGGGGTGGTGAACTAATAACCCCAAACCTATGGGCAACAGGGCCACATTCCTCAGAGAGGTGGGATGGCAACTGACTCTTTCTAACAAATGGGGAAAATGCTGCACCTTTTCTCTAGCTGGTGGTGGCCAAATTTCCCTGAATACTAGGCTTTAACATCCACCCTGTTTAAATCTTTTGGCAAACTCATACTCTCCATACACATGGGTGTGGTACCCCTCTTGGCCCAGGAAGATTTCTTAATTCTATTGCTCAGCTTCCACAGTTTTCCTCTTGAAGTCATTTTTCCATCCACCTCTCCCTTCCCTATACCTTTTAGTCCAGATTGACAGCAGTTTGGTTCATACATTTATTGCAAACATTTTTTTGTTCAGCTTGCAAGGAACAGGGTCCAACCCATCATACAGTAAATCTTTCTGCAAGTCTTTCCTTTGTAACTGTATTTCCAATACTGACTTACAAGTTCCAAGTTTAGTTAATTCTTGACATGAGTCACTATCCTCTGGTTTCTTTGTGCCCAACAATTCAGCTCTCAGTTTATCTCTTTCCTCTTGCATTTTCATATAAACTACAAGGAGAAGTCAGTCTGCATTTTCTACATTTACTTTGGAAATATCCTCTGCTACATGTCCAAGCTTGTCATTTTCAAATTCTGTCTTCCATTTAACATCAAGAGTCAATCTTACTAAGTTCTCTTCAACTTTAAAACACAGATGGCCTTTCCTCCAGTTTCCAATAATACTTTCATCAATTATTTCTAAGGCCTCACTGGAAGTAAGAGTAGGGTCCATATTCATACCAAAATTCTCTTCAAAGCAATCTATGCCTTTTCTATCAAGCATCCCACAGTAATTCAAAAAAAATACCCCTTACCCATTTATAAAACTGTTCCAGCATTTTTGGTAATTGCAGCAGCACAACCACACCATTTTTACAATTTCTGTTTTAGTTTGTCAAAGGGTTTCCCATGCAAAGTACTAGCCATTGTTTGGCTTTCATAAAGGGGAAATATTTGAGGTAAAATGTACAATTACAAGGCCATGAAAAATCCAAAGCAGTGTACCATAAAAGGTGATTTCTCACCAAATCATCTGCCATGTGGGGAAGCAAGATGGTTGCTGATCCCTGCCATGATTCCTGTCTTTCTGCAACTGTAAGTAAACCTGGCATAAGGCTTGTGTCCACTTGAGCTGATCCATGGGTCCAGTCTCTTGCAGGCTTAGTGTTTAAATGATCTCCTAGTCCTCTCACACATGGTTGTATCAAACATGGCAGCTCCCTTTATCCTGTGTCTGTCTGTCTATCTCTTTGTTTCCATTTAAATCTGACCCAGCAATGGGGCAGAAACTGAAACGGAGTCACAGCTCACTGATGTAGTCCAATTAAAATCCCTAAAATTATCTTATCAAGTAATTTATTCAAAGGACCCTCAACCAAATTAAATGCAATCAAAGGGTATCACCCTCACGGGAATAAAAGAGATCAAGAAATCCTTCTCTTTTTCAAATTCATAAAACTATCTCAAACTACCACAAAATCTAATAATGACTTCAGCAAATTAGCAGGATACAAGACCAATACAGAAATATCATTACTGTTTTTCTACACTAATAACAGGTAAGCTGAAGAGGAAATCAAGAGAACATTCCATTTACAATAGCAAGAAAAAGACTAAAATATCTAGAAATTAATTTAACCAGGTATACAAGGGAACTGTATTCACAAAACTACAAAACA
>JAQZBX010070589.1:0-15389 GCA_029593785.1 Cabassous unicinctus
TTAAATTTCCCATTTTTACCCACTTTCAAGTGTACAGTTGAGTAGTATTAATTCCATTCACAATGTTGTGCTACCATCACCTCCATTCGTGACAGAAATTGTTTCATCATTCTAGACAGAAACTCCACACCAATCAAGCAATATCTCCCCATTCCCCATACCTGGCCAATAGTAACCTGTAATCCATTTTCTGCCTCTATAAATTAATTTGCTTATGGACAAAACTGTGTTTCAAAATCCTTGCTACTGGATCAATAATAAACTCATGTATTAATAAATCTCATGTCTGAGTAGGCATTTACATTCCCCTCATGGCATTTTGATTGGTCATGATATTAAAATGCAGTCATATCAGTCTATTTGACATATGGGAAACGGGAGGCTTGCAGGGTCACAGAGATAGAGAATGAATTAGTGGTGGCTGGAGATTAGTCCCTTTGATTCTGAATCCCAAATGGTTTTTTCACTATTCTATTGCCAGTGAGAGACTCTTACCTTCTACTATGAGTTTGGCATCATATGTGGTATTTTTTTTAAAAGATTCATTCCATCCATTTATTTCTCCCCCACCCCCTTTGTTGTTTGAGCTCACTGTCTGCTCTCTGTGTCTGCTAGTCTTCTTTCTTCTTAGAAGCACCAGGAACCCAACCTGGGACTTCCCACACAGGAGGTCGATGCCCCATCGCC
Source organism: Cabassous unicinctus (assembly GCA_029593785.1). Taxonomy (NCBI): domain Eukaryota; kingdom Metazoa; phylum Chordata; class Mammalia; order Cingulata; family Chlamyphoridae; genus Cabassous; species Cabassous unicinctus. Next base: position 688 of record JAQZBX010070589.1, read on the forward strand.
TGAGCCACCTCCGCTCCCACCTGCCATGCCTCCCATAGTACCCCCTTGTTGTGTGTCCCTGCTGCGCCATCCTGCGTCAGCCCCTCCCCTCCCTAGGAGGCACCAGGAACTGAACCCAGAGCTCCACTCATGGCAGGTGGGCGGCCAACTGCACGAGCCACACCTGCCTCACTCAAATGTGATTTTAACCTTTGTTACCAAGCATCACACAGACAGAGCATCACATTCTACTTGTAGCCACATTTCAAGTGCCCTATAGCCATTTGTGCTAATGGCTAGCATATTGGACAATTCAGACAGAATATCTCCATTCCTTCTTGAGCAGCCACTGAGTCTGGCACAGGGTCTGTTCCTTTAACTGCCCATTCAAAGTGTGTCCCTAACAGCTTGAATTTATAATTTATATAATCTTATACAATTATGTAGTTTATATCATTGTATAATTATATAATCTTATACAATTAAGTAATTTTTATAATGTAATTATAATAATTATACATTATAAAACAACTATGAACAATGTTATGTCCACAAGTTTGGAAACTAAGATGAAATTAATCAATTCCATGAAAAACACAAACTATCAAAGCTCACCCAAGGAGAAACACATAACCTGAATAGACCTATATCCATTAAAGAAATCAAATCAACATTGTGTGTTCAAATTGGAGGATTTCGGAGCAGCGCAAGAAAAAGATTTGACCACTAGATGGCAGCACTAAACAAGCTGGTTACCAGGGCAACACAGGTGGTGGTGGAGGGGAAAATCCCTCACAGCAGGAGACCTTCCAAGGTTCCAGAGAGTCATCAGAAGTCAAGAGAGGGCAAGGAAAAACTCCCTAGGGAGAGGGAAAATGGGATCCCGGTTGCTTATGTATCTAGGCAATGTCACACGGAGAATCTCTGGGCGAGAAAATTCCGAAGGGCCAAAGTGGTTTGGAGCCTTGTAATTGCAGGGTTTTTAGCTTATCTATGGCTCACAGAGGCTGGATGCAGTTTCATGGGGTATGGAAAGCAGGTCAGCTCCAAAGACTAAAAATGATTTATTTGGATTATTTTTAAAGCAATTGGAAGTATGAGATTTTGAGTTTGGCACCAGGCTTTTGGGCTAACTAATGGAACCAGGCTGCTGTGAAAAAGCAAACAGCATACAGGGTCTTTACACAGAGGCCATCTTTGGCTCATTTATGTAATAATCAATAATAAATAACCTTCCAAAAAGGAAAGCACCATGCCCATATGGTCCCTCTGGTTTATTCTACCAAAAAATATATTGTAGAATGCAAGAGACTCCAAATAGCCAAAACAATCTTGAAAAAGCAGAACAAAGTTGGAGGACTCACCCTTCCTGATTCCAAAACTTACTACAAAGCTTCAGTAATTAAAATAGTGTGGTACTCACGATGGAATATTATGCAGCTGTAAGAAGAAATGAAGTTGTAAAGCATATGACAACATGGATGAACCTGGAGGACATTATGTTGAGTGAAGCAAGCCAGACACAAAAGGACAAATACGGTATGAATGCGTTACTATGAACCAAATATATTGTGTAACATATTGTTTGATTCAAAAAAAAATTTATATGCATCCATTACATATAATTGAGAAATGTATATATTCATTCATCTGTGTTTACTTTTTAGTTTTTAATTCTTTATATTTTCAATTATTAAATGTACAAAATACAATAAAACAAAACAAAAATAAAAATAAAATAGTGTGGTACTGGCATAAGGATAGACATGTAGAACAATGGAAGGGGCTTGAGAGTTCAGAGTTAAATCCACACATCTATGACCAATTGATTTTTGACAAGGCTGCCAAGCCTTTTCAATGGGGAAAGAATGGTGTCTTCAACAAATGGTGCTGGGAAAACTGGAAATCCACATGCAAAAGAATGAATGTGGATCTCTCCCTCTTACCATATATAAACATTGATTCAAAATGGATTAAAGACCTAAATATAAGAGCTAACTTTTATAAGATATTTCTTCAAGACCTCATCATGGGCAATGGATTTTTAGATTTTACATCAAAGACTCAAGCCACAAAAGAAAAAAATAGACAAAATGGACTTCATCAAATTTAAAAACGTTTGTGCATCAAAGGACATTATCAAGAAAGTGAAAAGACAACCTACAGAATGGGAAAAAAATATTTGGAAAACTTATATTTGATAAGGGTTTAATAACCGGAATATATAAAGAACTCCTACAACTCAACACCAAAAAGAGAAATCACCCAATTAAAAAATGGGCCCAGGATTTGGCAGGGACTCAGACAAGTTATTTGTACTCAAGTTCATAGCAACATTATTCACAATTGCCAAAAAAGTGGAAACAACCCAAGCATTCATCAACAGATGAATGAATAAACAAAATGTGGTATAGCCATGCAATGGAATATTATTCAGCCTTAAAAATAAGTGAAATGTTGGCATATACCACAACATGGATGAACCTTGAAGAAATAATGCTGTGTGAAATAGTCCAGACACAAAAGGACAAATATTGTATGATTTCTCCTATATGAAATACTTAGAACAAGCAAATTTATAGAGACAGAAAGCAGAATAGTACAGGAATGGCAGGAGGGGAATGGGGAGTTATTGCTAAATGAGTATGAGTTTTGGTTTAAGATGATGAAAATAGTCTGGAATTAGATAGTAGTGAAAGTTTCATAGTATTGTCAATGTATTTAATGTCAAAAAATTGTCCACTTAAAATGGATAAAATGATTTTTATGTTATGTACATTTTAACACCATTAACATTTAATTAACTATTTTTAATGTATGGAATAAATTACAATTCTCCACAATCTCTGCCAGAAAATAACAGTAGAGGGATCACATCCTAACTCATTCTATGTGGCTAGCATTACCCTACTACCAAAATCAGATAAAGACATTACCAAAAATGAAACTACAGAATATCTCATAAACAGATACAAAATTCATCAACAAAATATAAGCACATCAAATCCAACAACATATAAGAAAGAATTATACACAACAACAATGTGGGATTTATTCCAGGTATGCAAGGCTGGTTCAATAATCAAAAATAAATTAGTGTAACCCACCACTCAACAGGCTAAAGAAGAAAAATCCTATGATTGCATCAGTTGATACAGATGAATCATTTGACAAAATCCAACATACACTGCCTGATAAAAACTCTCAGCAGACTAGAACTATAGGGGAACTTCCTCAACTTGGTAAATAACATTTACAAAAATGCTACAGTTACTTTCATACTTAATCATGAGAAAATGGGTGCTATCCTCCTAAAATCAATAAAGCATAGATCTTCTCTTATCACTCCAGTTCAACATCCTACTGGAACTATTAGCTAGTTCAGTAACACAAGAAAAGGAAACAAAAGCTATATAAATTTGGAATGAAGAAACAAAACCTTCTTTATTCACAAATGACATGATGATCTACATAGAAAATCTCAAAGCACTGACCAAGAAAACAAAAACAAAAACCTGCATCTAATAAGAGAGTACAGAAAGGTTGTAGGATACAAGATCCTATATACCAATAATGAAATTTTGGAATTTGAAATTTAAAACACAATAGCATTTACAATAGTACCAAAAAATACTTAGCTATAAATCTAACAAAATATCTATAGACTCTATATATGGAAAACTAAAAATTTCTAATAAAGGAAATTAAAAAGACCTCAATAAATGGAGAGATTTTCCATGTTCATATAGTAAAACACTCAATATTGTTAAGATGTCAATTTTGCCTAATTTGATCTATAGTTTCAATGCAATCCCAGCAAGCTATTTTGTAGATATCAATATATTGTTCTAAAGTTTATATGGAATGGCAAAAGACGTAGAGAGGCCACACAAAACTGAAGAAGAACAAATTTTGAGACTTGACCCTACCCAACTTCAAGACTTACTATAAAGTAGCTATAGCTACTATCAGGACAGCATGGTATTGTTGAAGAAAAAAAATAGAGATCAATGGAATAAAATAGAGTCCAGAACTACACAAGTATAGTCAACTGATCTTTGACAATGCAAAAGAATTTCGATGGAAAAAGGATAGTCTTTCAACAAATGACATTGAACACATTTAACAATTGAATGTCCATATGCAAGAAAAAAAAAGTATCTATACACTGACCTTACATCTTTCACAAAATCAATTCAAATGGATTAAATGGATATTTAAAAAGCATGATGGGGAAGCAGCTGTGGCTCAATTGGTTGGGCTCCTGTTTACCATACGGGAGGTCCCAGGTTTGATTCCCGGGGCCTCCTGGTGAAGGCGAGCCAGCCCGCGCCACATGGTGAGCTGGCGCAGCAAGATGACGCAACAAAGGGAGACAAGCAGACACATAAAAATGCACAGCAAATGGACACAGCCAGCATAAGCAGCAAGGGGAGGGGGGTGGGGAATAAATAAATAAAATAAAAATCTTAAAAAAAATAAAAAAGCATGATGTATGTGTGTCCCCCAAACTGTCCTTTGCTCTTCAGAAAGTCCTTGAGAGGGAGTGGATGTGGCTCAAGCAGTTGGGCACCCCTGGGAGGTCCCAGCTTCAGTTCCCAGTGCCTCCTAAAGAAGAGGAGAGGACACAATCAGCAGATGAGGGAGCCATCGGAGGGGTGGGGGAAGATTCAACATAATAAATATATTATTCAAAAACAGAAACAAAAGTCCTTGAAAGAACTGCCCTCCTTCCATAAAAAACTGTTTAAAGACTTGCATATAAGTCTCCTCCTTCTTTCCAAAGCGGTAATGGAGAGGGGGAAAGTCACCTAGAAATAAGAATGGAAAGAGGTACAACCCAATGTAAACAGTGAGGGCCCCTTGGTGATGGAATTATGGATTATTTTTATTTTCTCCATTTTGTACCATCTCCACTTTCTAAATTTTCTACCATGGAACTGGATTGCTTATATAATAAAGAGCAAAACAAGCAATAATAAAAAACAAAAAAATAAAACTGTGTATGTGTTGGCTCTTAAAAAATAAAGAGCTCAGCCAGTCCCAGGCCCCAGAACCCCTCTCACCCCGGGCAGTAATCACCTCCTCACCCCAGGGGCAGACACAGTTCAGTTCTGTAAGGGATCAGGGATTGGGCTCCACGCAGCAGGAAATGGGGACTGCAGAACGCTTTGGGAAACCACATGGCTGAGATCCTGTGTGGAATTCCATCTTTCTGGCAGCCTTAAGCAAAAAGAGAAAATACCAGAACTGCCAATCAATTTCAGTTTCAGTTTCCGTTTCCCAACTTCCAGACGGCAGGGAGGAGGACCTAGCGGGAGGGCGGGCCACGGGGCTGAAGGCAGCGCCGCGGGAGAGGCAACGCGCTGGCAGAACTGCCTCCCACACACACACCGAAGAGCAGCAGAAAAATTCGCCTCTGTTCCCACCGCGTCTTCTTCCACTTCTGCCTGCTACAAAGTGCCCCCTTACAAGGGGCGGGCATAAGCAGAGGGGATTTATTCCAAGGCGCTGCCTGGCCCTGCAGAGATGGAGACCACCCAGGACCTGTACGAGACCCCAGCGGACAGGCTGGACGCTTTCGTGGAGCAGAACCTTCAGCCCGACCGGGAATGGAAGGAGGAAGTGCAGGACGCTCAGCAGCGGATCGAGCGCTTCTTACGGGAACGGTGCTTCCACGATGAGCTGATTCTGGACCAAGAAGTCAGAGTGCTGAAGGTGGTGAAGGTGAGCACATAGGGGCCGAAGGGTTCGAATCCCAGTTCTTTCTCTTTGGGGCTGTGTGACATTGGGTGGGGGTGGGAGTCACTTAACTCTCTAAGCCTCCCTCTCCTCATCTTTAACACTGTTCTGTTAGGAGCACTGAGTGGGATAAAGCATGCAAAGGTGATTTTTTTTTTCTTTTTTAATTATTTTTATTTTTAGTTTGTGTGTGTGTGTGTGTGTGTGTGTGTTTTAACAGAAAATTGTTCTATAGGTGTGGAGGATGATGGTGATTATTAGTATCGCCATCATTTTTATTAGTTGGGATCCAGCTCTCTAAGTCCCAAGGAGTCATGCAGAATAAGAATAGCAGGTCCCTATATGATTTATGGTTTTTTTTTAAGATTTATTTTATTTATTTATTCACACACACACACCATCGTTGTTTGTCCTTGCTGTGTCCATTCACTGTGTGCTCGTCACCCGGGAACAGAACCTGGGACCTTCCATGTGAGAGAGAAGCATTCAATCACTTGAGCCACCTCGGCTCTCATTGTGTTTCCTCTTTGTGTCTCCTTGTTGCATCATCTTGTTCCATCAGCATGTCAGGCCAGCTGGCTGTCTTGCTGGCTCGTCTTCAGGAGGCATCAGAATGAACCTGGGACCTCCCATGTGGTGGGGGGGAGCCCAATCCCTTGAGCCACATCCACTTCCCTGATTTATGTTTGTTTCCTATTTAAGAAACCCTGCTCCACCCCCAATGTCATAAAGATAATCTCCTATATTTTTCTTCTAAAACAGCGCTTACTGGTTATGTTAGAAACTACCGAGCAATTATTTAATAATATAGTGTACTTTATGGGCTACCTGAGTTTTTAGGGGCTGACTATGGAATTCAATAGCTATTTATAGCATGGTTTCTACTGGGAGAGTACTAAATTGGAATTCAGTTTTTAACAGATCATGCTAAGTGAAAAGTAACTCGACCACAGTCTTGATTTTGTTCATTTTGCTAAAATGGAAAACATTTAACATAAACTTAAGTAAATCAGGCTTTGAAAGGGAATAGTAATGGCTGCTGAAGGTCAGACTGAAAAAGAAGGAAGCATAGCCTTACATAATCTTAAAAAGGGAAGCAGCCAAAAATGAGGGAGATGTCAGCAATCCATGAGCTTCAAAACAAAAATCCAAGAAATCCAAGCTGCCGTAGTTGTCTAAAAAAGATATAACTTTACCCTTCTAGACTCTGACTCCCCCATTACATCTGAATTTTACAAAGCTTTTTCCTACAGGGCATTTTCCCAGCAACGTTTTCTCTCTGGACTAGAGCTACATCAACATCTTTTCTTTCTGAATCTGAAACCAAAAAATGTTGTCATGATCAGAACTAAAATTGGGATGCATATTTTCTCAAGGATGAGTTTGTAAGTGTTCAAATATTTTACCAAATGTTCCAAATAAGCTCTTCTGTTGACTCAAATGTACTGTTTATTTCAATGGAAGACATGCCATGTACGCTAATATAAATATTGATATCTTGAAGTCCCATTCCCACCTTTACAGGTTGCTTTCTCAATGATTTCTATTTCCAGAAGAAGCTGAAACACCCCTAATTTAACTATTCCAACTATTTTGAGCAGAATAAAGAAATGCAGAGAACCAAGTGTTTATGGAGTTAAAGACCTTATTTAGACGAACACTGGTAAACACACAATAGCAATGAGGGTACATCAAGATTTGGCTTCTATATTATGATGTGGGAGGTGCATTGCATATAGTACACATAATTCAACATTAATTTCTCTCTGTGTTTCTCAACCTTATTAAGCACTAGATTTTCTTAGTTAAAACCTCTTTTCCTGGTTTTGTCCATCCATACCGGGATGAAAGTGCTGTTTGTGGTTGTTTTGGTTTGCTTTTGCGTTGAATGTGCTGATTCCATTTGATTTCCTGCTGAGAGTACCCTGGAGAATCTTTTGGGACCAGGACTAACTTTTGCCAGGACATCTCCTGCTGGACTTAACCACTGCCACCATCTAACACCCATGTTCTTCCTTTTTCTTTTTTTAAAAACAAACAAACAAACGAAAAAACAGGGCTCTTAATATCTTCAAGGAACCCAAAGCCTAGATTAAGGTTACATAGGAATCTAAAGTCCACATTCCTTCATGGTGTTTTTAATTACATAAGTAATACAGCTAGTCATAAAATATAAGAAATTACAGAAAATTACCAAATGAATGATCCTACTATTCACAGATAAGCACTATTAACATTTAGTGTACTAAATGTTATTTATAAATAACTACAAAGCATTTTTCATATTTACTTATAAATACATTTATTTTAAAGTTAATGAGCCTTCTGGTATGGGCCAAGATGGAGCAAATCCCCTACAACCTATCTCACAGATTCCAATTAAAACTCTGCACAGAGGACAAAAAGCAAGTAAACACTAGCAGGCAGGTAGAGACTACATTTAAAACTTAAATAACAGGGAGCAGATGTAGCTCAAGTAGCTCCTGCTTCCCCTGTATGAGTTCCCGGGTTTTCCCAGTACCTTAAAAAACAAAACAAAACAAAAAAACAACTCTCATTGTGGAGCGGATGTAGCTCAGTGGTTGAGCACCTGCTTCCCATGTACGAGGTCTGGGTTCAATTCCTGGTACCTCCTAAAAAAAAAAAAAAACAACTTAAATAACAACCTGAAACAAGGGTGATCGTGATGATCATGGATGGCTCTCCAGGGCATGATTCTGAGTGAAAAAACAAAAACAAAACACAATTTCAAAAGATCACTTACTGTATGGTACCATTTATGTGACATTCTTGAATTGACAAAATTATAGGGTTAGAGAATAGATAAATAGTTTCCAGGGTGTAGGGAGGTGGGTGTGACTATAAAAGAAAAGCATGATGCAGAACATTGTGCTGAGAGAACAGGTCTGTAAACTTGATTGCAGGGGTGGTTTAAGGAATCTACACATGATAAAATGTCATAGAACTATATACATACACTGGATCAATGTCGATCTCCTGGCTTTGAGATAATTCTGCTATATTTATTGGAGAGGGGGGCAGGACTGGGTGAAGGCTACAACAGATCTCTCTGTACTTTCTTTACAACTTACTGTGAATCTATATTTCAAAATTAAAAATTTTTTAAAATGTACATACTCGTGCATGCATATACTAATACAAAATATGTGTATAAAATACACAAAAATAGGAGCTGTTCAATAGAACTTGCTACAGTGATGGAAATGTTCTATACAGGTGTTGTCCGGCTCTCGGGCATTTGAAATGACTGAGGAACTGAATTATTTGTTTCATTTTGTTTGAATTAATTTAAATTTAAGTAGCCACATGTGGCCCTTGGTTGCCATTTTAGATAGCAAAGGTCTTGGGCTAGAACACTTAAGGAATGATAAATAAGATGCTGGTAACCGTGGTTGACTCTGGAGAGAGGTTTAGTGCCTGGGGTGGGATAGAGTTTTACATTCATTTATATCCTTTGAATTGTTTGGCAGGTATTTCTTTTTTTCTAATCAGTAAAAAACATGTACTAATACCCACAGCGAAGGCCACTGTGAATGATGGAGACCAGGGGCTCCATTGGGACCTGTGTCAACAGCCCAACTGGAGTGCCTCTGGCTTCACCACCAACCCCAAGACACCAGGCCTCAGGGGAGGTGAAGCTTAATGTTGTCATCCTTTACAGGGCGGCTCCTCAGGGAAGGGGACGACGCTGAACCACAGCTCCGATGTGGACCTAGTCCTGTTTCTGAACTTCCTCAGCTTCCACCACCAGGCACAGCTCCGAGGAAGCATCATCAGCTTCATCAAGGACAAACTGTCCAACTGTAGTAGAAGCCTGGCCTACAATATCACCTTGGCCAGGCCCGGAAAGCTGATCATTTCGCCTCGCTCCCTGTCCTTCTGTGTCCAGTCTAGAAAGAGCAGTGGAGTCATTCAGGTGGACGTGCTCCCAGCTTTTGATGCTCTCGGTAAAGACGGTGACGGGTCAGGTCCAGAGAAACCAGTTGAGGGCTCTTCACCACCCCGGCCTCGGGGGAGGTTTGGGAAAGTGGAAACTAATGGGGAGAGAGTAGAGTTTGCTCTTTTTTGTGGGGATAGGCCTGGAACTCTACCTTGAAGATAAAGCTCTCCCATAAATGCCATGTGTTGTCATGTCCCACTGTTGCATGGGGAAAGGGAACTTCTCTCAGAGAATGGCTTCCTATCCATTCCAAGGAGGAGACCTGTTTCTTACACTGTGGGAAACAGCAGGTCAAGCAATCACTTCAAGGTTTTTAGAATTATACAGAAGTGGATTGGAATACTTTGTAAAACAAGGTTCTCACCTCAAAAATACCATGCTGAATGAAAGAAGCCAGGCACAAAAGGTCACATATGGTAGGATTCCATTTATATGAAAATCCAGAAAGCAAATTAATGGCTGCTAAGGGCTGGGAGGAAGGGGGAATGGGGATTGACTGCTTAATGGGTACTGGGTTTTCTTTTGGAGTGATGAAAATGTCCTGGAACTCAATGTAGGTGGTAATTGCACAACAATGTGAATGCACTAAATGCCACTGAGTTGTACACTTTAAAATGGTTAGTTTATTTTATGTGAATTTCCCCTCAATTAAAACAAACAAACAAACAGGGCTCTTAATGTCTTCAAATTTTGACTTCAAGACTTACAGGTTGTGTGACCTTAGGCAAGCTAGTTAACCTCTCCAAGACTCAGCGTACCAACCTGTTAAATAGGATAATAATACAAGATTGACCCTTAGAAAATTGATATTTGACCATGTTTTACCTACAATAATGGCAGTTTCCTATGGTCCCACTTAATGTTACCTACTTCCTGGAGCTGTTCTGAGGATTCTGTGAGCTTAGCCCAGTGCCTGACAGTGTAAGTGATTTAAAATCTATGTGACTTTTGGTGTGTTACCAAGTCATCTAGGCCTCCACTTATTTAGCTGTAAAATGGGAAGAACAATGCTGCTGTGGGGAGAACTGCACAGCAGTTCTTTGCACAGTAGTCCTTTTTTTCCATCTTCCCCACCTCAGAGCATAGTTTTTCCTGACCAACTACTTTTCTTCTCCCAGGAAACTTTTCCCCAGACTTGAAACCACCACGGGAAATCTATGAAAACTTAATAACCAGCGACGGCAATCCCGGGGAGTTCTCGCCAAGCTTCACAGAGTTGCAGAGGCACTTCGTGAAACGCCGCCCAGCTAAGCTGAAGAGCCTCCTGCGGCTGGTGAAGCACTGGTACCTGAAGGTGAGGGAGGGGATCAGCCAACCTGGGAGGTGGGGGGACAAGGGGGAAGGAGGGCACATCACAGCCTTTCCTAAGTACAAAAAAAATAAAAACAACCTAACTGTCCAAGTATAGGGGGCAGGTTAAAAAGCGTAAGTGAAATAGCATAATTGGAAGCTATCTGTCAACTCTAGAGCAAGGGACAGCGGTAGGGTTAGCCCTTACTCTTAGTGGGTGGTGGTGGATGTTACACAGTTCCCTTCTGAGGGGCAGTATCCAGGTGACAGCCTCCTGCTTCCAATGCCATGACCCTCAAGGGCAACGAAATAGGTGCTGCTGAGCACAAACATGATTCTCAGCAAACTTCAGACCTCAGGCATTTGGGATAATAATAACTTCATCAACAACAGTAGAGCCACCATTTATTGAGTGTTAATTATGTTCCAAGATCTGTGCCCAGTTCTCTGCCTATTTTTTCTCATTTAGTCTTTCCAACAGCTCGTTAAAGAATGTATTATCCATTATCTCCATTTTAGAGATGAGAAGACCAAGGCTAAAGTGGAGCTGAGATTTGAACACAAGAGTATCTGGCTCCAGTGGGAGCAGATGTAATTCAAGTGGCTGAGCACCTGCTTCCCCTGTACGAGGTCCTGGGTTCTATCTCCGGTACCTCCTAAAAACAAAACAAACAAACAAAAAAAGAGTATCTGGCTTGAGAAACTTTGCCCTTAATCATAACACTAAATATTTTTCATTAAAATTTTCAATTTTTTTGATTATTTGAATATTACACTGGGGTCATTATAAAAAATTCAAACAGTGCAAAAATCATAAGAAGGAATATAAACGTCACATGAAATCCCTGAGATAATACCAATAACATTTTTGGTAACCATTCTTTCATGCTCTTTTATATCTATACTCACCCACAGAATTTACATAAATGGAGTCATATCGTGCAGACTGTTATTGTAGTCTGTCTTTTTAAAAATATACATTTGTTTCTTGACCTTTGGATTTAATTTTTAGGAATTGCTTATTGATGTTATCTGTGCTTTTTTCTATTGGGTTGTCTTTTTCTTTTCAATTGTAAGACCTCATCATAAATTGCAGATATTTCTCATATACATTGCAGGTATGTTTACCAATATATTATTTGTCAGTTGGTTTTAGGTATAGTGTCATTGACAACATAATGATTTCTAATTTTTACATAGACACGTATATCTCATTTTTCTTTTAAAGGTTATAGGTTTCCTATCTTAACACCAATATTATATGCAAATTCTCTCTAATTTTCTTCTAATATGTTTAATATATAGTTTAACTCCATTTGTAACTTCTTTTGGTTTATGGTGTGACATTGGGACATTAGGAGCATCTTTATTTTCTTCCAGATGACCAAATGACTAACATAAATAATGTGCCAGCATTATTTATTGAACTATGCATCTTTTTACCACCAAATTGAAACACCACCTTTGTAAATTATTAAATTCTCATATCTACCAGGAACTAATTCTGAGCTCTCTGTTCTGTTATGCTTGACTACTGTTTATTCCTATGCCAAAAGCATACTGATTTTACAACTATTTTATAGGATATATCTAGGAAGGCAAATATCAACATCTCTACTTTTCTTTTTCATAATTATCTTGGCTTTTCCTCAGCACTTATTCTTCTATGTGAATCTTAAGATCATTTTATCCCATTAAAAAATCCACTTGAATTTTAATTGGGATTTCAATGAGTTTCTAAATTAATTTTGGAAGCACTGAAGATTTCACATTATTACTCTTTCCCCTCCACCGTTCAATTTGTTCCAGTCTTGTTTTATATTCTTCAGTGTGTGCGTATGTGCTAGTTTTCTTCAGTTATATCCTATACCCACTATACCGTATTGCCTCCCGCATTCCAACTGAATGACATGGATTGATGGAAGTTCAGAAGGTCCACATGATGCTCTGACTTCCTCTTTTATTGAAATCCTAATGGCCCCAGGACATGAGTTCATCTCCACCCCATGCCACTGGGTCTAATGTAAAATTTCATGGTTGTGCCACATAATTCAGATGTACAATAAAATTGATGAAATATTATTGGAGCCCTGGAAACAGAATTCCCAGGGCAACAACAACAGCTTTCTCTCTCTCCTCTGTCTCTCTCTCTCTCTCAACAGCATTTGAAACCTAGATATCCAAGAGCCTCATTGCCTGCAAAATATGCACTGGAGCTATTGACCATCTACACCTGGGAAATGGGTACAGACAAAAGTGAGAGCTTCGACATGGATGAAGGATTTGTAGCTGTGATGGAACTCCTCCAAGATCATGAAGACATCTGCATATACTGGACCAAGTACTATGATTTTCAAAGTGAGATTGTCAGAAACTTTATCAAACAACAGTTGAAGGAATGCAGGTGAGTATGTTGGTTGCATTACTTTCAGCTGCAAGGAATAGAAAATTCAACGCAAACAGTTTAGAAAATAAAGGCAATTTATTGGCTTTTGTAACAGAGAAGTCCAAAGATAAATTAAGCTTCAGGTGTGGTGTGATCCAGGTGTTCACTAGGTCATCAGGGCCCCATTCTGTAGATTGCTCAATTCTGCCCTTCCCAGGGTTTCACTTTCGACTTCGTGGAAATTCATTCATGGCTACATCAGTTCCACATCTCCCATCTGGACACATACCTTCCAATATACCTGTGCTCTAGCATTCCAAGCAAAATCCCTGAGATTCACTGTGATTGGTCCAGCTTGGCTTACATCCCCAATCCTGGACCAAGTTCCCTGCAGGGAGCTCTCCCTATACAGAGGCATGCACGATCCTATACCATCCAAGTTCCAGAGACCAGAGCCTTGAGTGCAGCTGAGACCCGCCCCCTTCTGTCTCTCAGGCCTGTCATCCTGGACCCAGCTGACCCCACCAATAACCTGGGAAAAAACAAGAGATGGGATCTGGTGGCGAAAGAAGCCAATCGTTGCCTGCGTCAGGTCTGCTGCCAGATCGGAGACAGCAGCCAGAGTTGGACTGTCCAGGTATGACCCCACCCTTCCCCACAGTCACAACTCAGTGCTCATTTCACTTCACCACCCCCATGAATCCCTCCCAACTCCTGCCACAGCTCCTATAAGTCCTGGGACAGGGAACACCTCCCCTGGAGAAGTCTCAGCCAACCAGTTGTGCAATTCTTCCCCTTCCCCTGAAAGTGTCTGGGCCCCCATTTTTACCCCTGTAAAATGGGCACAAGGATTCCTGCCCTGCTCTGTAGCCGTCAGAGGGATCCAGTCAGAGAATTTATTCACATAAATTCGTCCTCTAGGGCAGGGATTCTTAAAAAGGGGTCCGTGAGCTTGAATTGAAATTCAAAAGAACATTATCCTTGTGGGGACGTGTTGGTGCGGGTGTGATACCTTTATTAAATAATACACAATATAGTGTGGACTTAGTAAGGGGTCCGTGGTTTTCACCTGACTGGCAAAGGGGTCTGCGGAACAAAAGAGGTTAAGAACCCCTGCTCTTGGGAAGTGGGTGTGGCTCAGTGGATAGAGCCCCCCCGTTTACCATATGGGAGGCACGGGTTCGCGTCCCGAGGCCTCCTTGTGAGGGCACGCCGGCCTGAGCGGTGCGGTGGGCTGATGCAGCAAGACCTCACAGCAAGGGGGAGATGAGCAGACACAGAGAAGACATGCAGCGAATGGACACAGCAGCACAAGCAGCAAGGGGGGGATAAATAAATAAAATA
>JAQZBX010070590.1:0-15391 GCA_029593785.1 Cabassous unicinctus
TCTAAATTGTAAACTATACTGTAAACCATTGACAATGTTTAGTAGCTAAGCTTCACTATCTGTATAACAGTTATAACAATGCTACCATCCACATAAAAAAGGTTTAATATGGGGTGAGGAAAGGAGAAGGAGGTTGGGTATATTGGAGTCTCTAGTATTCTGTGTGTGACTTTGCTGACCTAAAACTTTTTGAAAATTAAATGAAAATTCGGGAGACACTGTGGAGTGAGGGGGCAGGTGTCACAGTGCAGACTGGACACTCGATAATGCAATGATAAAATTGCTTGAAGAAAGAATTAGTGATTTCAAAGACAGAACATCTGAACTAGAAAAGACAAGAGAAAAGAAAGAGAAGTGAATGTAAAAAATTGAACAGAGTATCAGGGAAATGCATGTCAATGCAAACCACACAAACATTTGCATTATCGGTGTCCCATAAGAAGAAGAGAATTGGGAAGGGTGCAGAAAGAATATTTGAGGAAATAATGACAGAAAACTTCTCAACTGTTATGAAGGACATAAATTTCAATATCCAAGAAGGACAATGCATTCCAAGCAGAATAAACACAAATAGACCTACCCTGAAACACCTACTATTCAGAATGACAAATATCAGAGATAAAAAAAGAGGATTCTGAAAGCAGCAAGATAAAAACAAATCATCACATACAAGGGCAACATGATAAGTTTAAGTGCCACCCTCTCATCAAAAACCATGGAGTAGAGAAGAAAGTGGTATATATATAATGTACTGAAAGAGAAAAACTGTCAGGCAAGAAATCTGTATTCAGCAAAGCTGTCCTTCAAAAATGATGGTGAGTTCAAAGTCTTCATAGAAAATGTTTGGAAAAAGGTATTCCATGGAAATAGTAATAAAAAAAAGAGATTGGATAGACAGACAAACATAAAGTAACAACATTATAATATATGAACAATAATTATTCAGTGCAACAATAATTACTCAGAACAACAATAATTGTTCCTGTGATCAGTATTTTGTAATTTTTTTCTTGCTTTTAATTGTGGAGGGCTGGATAAGAGATATATTTTTGAATACTTCATTTTTTAACCCTTTCTTATTCATACTCTTTACTTAAAATAATCTATCTCGATCAATGATTTAGCATGACTACTGTTGAACAAGATTTTGAATTCTTCTGCCTCATGAAATTATGAGTTGGCAAATTGTTATCTTCCATAATTCATTCCATTAAGATGTGAAGAATTCCCAAATACAAATTTGATAATCTGGAAAGAATTACCATTCATTTGCCTAAATGGAAATTAAATAACTAAAACAATAATTTATTTCATTCCTAGAAATTATTATGTCCAACAATTAGAGCTGTAATATAAAAATTAGAATTATTTTGTAATAAATTCTATTATATTTGAATCATTATTTACATTTATAAATGTTTGCTGCTATGCTATTTTTAAAAATTTATTATATTAAATCTAAACTGGACTTATACTCACACTTAAAATTTGTACTTTCTTTCAAAAATAAAATCAATTGGACATAGATATGAACATTTATTTTTGACTCCCATCTCAATGCTATTGATATGTCTGCCCTTTGGCCAGTGTCATGTTATTTTGAGAACACTACCCTTTAATAAATTTTAAAATTGGAAAGTGTATGCATTCCAACATTCTTGTTACTTTTTCAAGATATTATTTGATATTTGTGTTTTTACACTTCCTGACATATATGTTCACTGTCTTTTCCATTCTGCTAGCATGTCTGTAGGAAGTTTGACTTCTATTGCATTGAATCTGGAAATCCCTTTCAGTAGAATAGACATCATAAGAATATTTAGTCTTCAAATCCATGAACACAGAATATCCTTCCATTTATTTAGGGATTTTTGGAGTACTTTAATAAATGCTTTATAGTTTTCTGCATATAAGTCATTTACATTCTTGCCTAAATTTAATCCTAGTCTGAATTTTTTTACCATTGATCTATTATAGTTAATTTTATTCTTGATTTCTTCTTAAAAATTTTCATTTTCAATGATCTTTATAATGAAACACCTTTTGGTTTCATTGATCCTTTCTATTGTATTTTTATTCTCTACATCATTTATCTCTACTGTAATATTTATAATTTCATTAAAATTGCTTTCTTTGGATTTACTCTGTTCTTCTGTTTCTAGTACTTCAGGATGTGAGGCTTCCTACGTTATGGTGAGATGAATTTCTTGAATCTGATTGGAAGGATGAGAGCATTCTTCCTCCAGTCTCTCAGATACTGAAGCCTTCTATGACAGTATTTCCACTCCTTAAACTTTATAGGGAAAAAGACATTTCTAGAGAAGGTCTTCCTTCTGCTCATTGTTCACCATAAATCAGGAATAGTACAGGGGGAACTGAGCTTTATAATGACACCACTGACTGCCTTGCTGATATCCTACTTCTAAGTCAGAAAATGCCCCCCTCCCTTCCCTATCAGTGGGGCACCTCTTACCTAGATTCATTCTCCTGGAGGGATAGTCATTCCTCCTGGAAATGCAATATCTCCTGCTGTTTCTCCTTCAATTCTTCCAAAAGATAATGATCTACCTTCTAGTGCTCCAGCTCCATTTCCAGATCTTGAAGCTGGGAATGAGAGGAGAGCAGAGACTCCTTTAGGCATTCCATTTCCTGGGAGTGTTCTGGAGAGCAGAACACAGGTGTATATATATCATAGGGCCAAGGGAAGAAAGGAAGATGAGCCCAAAGACATATGACCTGACAAACAGAACTAAGGCAAAGGGAAGGACAGCCATGTGTGGATGGACAGAGAGCACCAGCTCATTATATAAACACACCCTGGGAAATGGTGTACGTTGTTCTTTACAATGTCCTTGATCCTCTGATTTAACATGACCTACACTGTACTTAGAGACAGAATTATGGTTTCTAACACACCTCACCTTCTAAGTGCTCACACATCAGCTGTTAAATAATCCATTCTCAACATCAAAATTTCTTGTCTACACTTTTTCAAATCTATTATTTTCTTTATTTTTAAATTTAGGACACTTATTTTTTCTGAGCTGTGGCAACTCTCTGATCTTCATGCATTCTCAAAGATCAGTTACAGGGACTCTTAGAATAAGGATGCATGTCCTGTCAGTCTTCTGGGATGGACTTCACCTGGGCCTGGCAAATTGTAGTCATTTAAATCTCTAACTTCTCCCCTGTGAAATCTTTTCTATTCTTTCCAGGCATTCAGTTTTAATTTAGTAGTTCTGCCTTCTCACTTATCTGTTAACTTTTATTCTCTTCCCCAAGCAGTGACTTTTCCTATCAAGTCTTCTTGCAATGAATAGGTTAATTTAGATGTGTGTTTTGAAGAGTTTTTTTTTCCCTTTTCCACAACATTATTTCATTCTTGGCTTAATCCTTTCAGACACTATTCTTAATTTTCTATGGTTATTCAATACATATTTTTAAATAAAAATAATTCATTGTTAGTAACACATGTGTTTGAAAAATTCAAATAACACTAAAATCTTCTGCTTCTCCAGCCACATGGGAATTGGTGCCAACCCATGGATACCGTGTGAATAGGACCAGGAAGGAAAACTGTGGAGGACACCATGATAGATTCATAAAGCATACTGGGAGTGGATGTGGCTCAAGTGTTTGAGCATCTCCTTCCCACATAAAAGTACCTGAACTTAAACCCACCCTATGTGTTAATGCTTCTCTCAAATCACTTTTAATATGGACAGAAGAAAGAAGTGGCTGCAAAGCTCTAGGGATCTGAAAGTGGATTAGAGTAGGAAGGAGCACCCCCATGGAAAGAAAAAAGATGCAGAAAAGAGAAGTGGAAGGGAGGCTAATGGCAGGGTACCTCAACTGTACCATTTTGCTCCAGGCTCAGTTGTTCTCTGAAAATTAGAATTGTCTTGCTGTTGGAACTAAACTGCTTCCTAGCATTCACCTGCATAGCTGCATCCTTCCTCTTAATGTGATGTGTCTTGGCCCTGACCATGAGAGCTAGTGATATAAGGGAGACTTTAAATTGGGTTTTGTGAACCAGATATATATGTGGGGTGGGGAGCTGTGTAGAAATAGCTTCTCTTTCCATAAAAACTCCTGACCAAAATAAGAATGTCCCCATGAATGTTTGTACCTGGTATTCTGAAAGAGTCTAAGGTGGAGCTGTGTTGAGGTAGGGTCAGGTAAGGTGTAAGGTGGGACAGGGAGGGAGAAATACATGAATGACAGAGTACAAGAGGTGATCCCTGACCTTCCCATGGCCCTGCAGAGCACGGAGGCCCTGGGCAGGGAGGAGGAGCTGAGAGAAGAAGAGGCACTTAGACAGAAGCAGCACTGATTGGAACTTTTTCTCACTGACTGGACTGGGTGACATGGCCCTTTCATTTTAAACCCATTCAGTGAATAAGGGTCTAGAGGAGGAATGTTAAAGAGCCCTGCCCTGGTGCAAAATGGGAAGACTCTGAATTCAGTTTCATTTCAGGTGCAGAACCTTCCAGCTTTGTACTTTACCTGTGGGTTTGGAGTTAAGTTGATACACAGAGGCTCCTGAGGATAAGTTCCCAGATACATTCCCTTTCTGAGGCCTCATCATGTTCCACCTGCCACTGCTGTTAAGGAACGCAGGCTCTGGGATTCTGCCCACTTCTATGGTGCCCCTCAGAGGAGAGTGGGACTGGGCAGGGTTCCAAATGGTTGCTAGGAAATGTATATGGGGCAGTAGTAGGGGCAGTGCTGATACCTGGACAGAAAGAAACATTCATGAAGAACAAACAGGAATATCAGAAGGGAAGGATCACAAGGAAGTGTGTAATTGCTAAGAATGGAGACTAATCAGAGACATGTGGGATGTCAGATCCCAGTCTACTGGGGAGTACCAGTTAGAAGACTCATAACTCAGAGGGTCTAACTTTCATGCCACGTATTTCCTAGCATGATGGTAGAGGATGGTAAAGTATCTGAAAGTCACCAGTATACAAAAGGAGAGTTCCAGTGGTCCCATTTCTGGCCCCCACTATAATCCTTCATGGTAGAGTACAGAGAAGTTCCAGAAGTTCATTCACTCTCAAAGTCAGGTGTCAACAGTTTAATAGGATATAGCATTAAACATACCTGTGAAGAGGAATATCTGTTTACGGATGAGTACTTGCTTTCCCCAGAAGTTAACCAGCTAATCATTCCATGTCTTCTTTAGGGTTGTTGGCAGAGTGGAGGGGCATGAAATATAACTGAATGTGTTAGGCCCTATTGCTCCAGACTGCAGAACTTTTTGCTGAAGATTGGGGATGTTGTGTGTAAGAAAAGTGGTGATTTGGATTTCACTCAACAGGATTCAAGGCGTGAAAATGTCATCATTTGCCTTTGCTGACATCATCATTGGACACTCTTCCATAGAGAGAAGGAGGACCAGATTCCTTTGGTGACTTCCAGCTAAAGACCCTATGAATCATGGGCTTTTCCCTCAGTCTTCTGCTTCTAGGTGAAAAGAAGCCCAGATTGGGCTGGGAGTAGGTGTTGGGGATATGGCAGGAGGTGGGGCCAAAGTTTAGCAGAAAACTCAGAAGAATGCTTTCTTCTAGGGATTAGCAGCATTAGGCAGAAAAGTACAGGGTAGCCCCACCTCTCCACCTTCCCAACAGGAATGAGATCCTTGTTTCCTTCAAAGGAGCCAATTTCCTCTGAGAGGTTAATGCAATTGGTACTTGAAAATTTTTAATATCCATTTTTAATGGGTTCTCAAATGTGGCTGCATACTGGAGTCAATTGGGAAAATGTAAAAAAAAAAAAAAAATAGTTAAGTCCTGAATCCACAGACATTTTGCTTTGATATGGGGTACAGTTTGAACATTGGGTGTTTTTAAGTCATTCTAGATAAGAGTAATAGGCAGCAAGGTTTGAGAAATATTGCCTTAGTTTTCTCCTTCACTAATTTGCAAAATATTAGATGTTCATTAGATGACTATGAGTTAAAGAATAATTTAGGCATCTAAATTTTAGTATTTTTCCTACCTGTTCACACCTCATTCAATTTGAGCCCAACACAAGTCAATGGGGGAATTCAGTGATTTTAGATGACAGCTTACTTTTTAAGCAAGGACTTAGGAGGTTCCAAGTCCATCAGGAATAATGATATGTGTTATCATATCCTAGTCTCCTCTGGGGACACAATACACATTGTAGCCTGCAAAGATACCACATCAATCAGCCTCTTGCACCAGGAGAATTTAGCCCCACACTTACTTGACAGGCTGTCATGCACCATTGTCCACATGGAAATTTGTAAACAAAGAATGTTGATAAGTGATGCTCTTTCTGGGAGAAACATGGCTTCAGGTAAGAAACAAATGGGCCAAAATCTTTCTCACCAAGGCTGGAACCATCTGAACTCTGAGCAATGGCTCAGACATGATGTGACTCCAATTCAATCTACATCCAGGAAGAAAAAAACACAAAAAATCTACATCTATGCACAGTGGTCTTCTTCCATCCTCCTTTATGGACAAAGACAAGCTGACAAAATGTGCAAAGCAAAAAGAAAAGGAGGCAAGGAAACAAGAAGGAAGCCAGAGAACACTCTTGCCATTTTGTCATCAGACATATTTGTTACCCATTAATTGTTGGTTCCAGAACTGGTAAAGTAAAATGTAAAGAGAAAAGACTGTGGGACAGCACAGTTTCAAGGGCCCTCCAGAGTTCTATTAAGCTGAGCTCAGACCCACATGCTGAGGAGCATGGGAATGAAAACCTGCCTCAGTAGAAAATGTGTAAAAGAAAGCACATAGACCTGGGAGAAGAGGACATGGGCTCAATACCATGTCTCCCACTTACTAGTGGTCTTGAGCTTTAGTTCCCTGCACTAGATCTACCCCTGGCACAGGAGTTTTGTGAGGATCAATAAGACCAGGCCATTGCTGCTAGGCAGGCCTTAAATTGCTGTACCTGTTTAAAGATAATAAGCAGAAGAGTAAGCCTCTTAGGCCTCAATGCCTGCAGAAAGGAACCTGGACAAATTCATCTCCTAAAAAATGGTCTGGGTATAGCTGGATTCTGGAAATCAAACTGGAGGCAGAGTAGTCAGAGTATCCATTTTCAGTGTTGATGAAAGAAAAAATTTGGTTCAAATGACATTTGGGATTCAAGGATCTAAAACTAAGCTGTGGTCTTCAGTCACTGTACACCCTTTGTATGGTTGATTTCATGGGTCAACTTGGTGAGGTTATGGTTTCCAGTTTGGTCAAATACCAGCTTCCCTTATGAAATTCAGACTTGCCAGTCCCCACAACTGCATGAGCCAATCCTTATTATAAATCTTTTCATATATATGTATCCTGCTGGTTCTATTTCTCTGGAGAACACTGACTGATGTGAGCCTTGTCATCAATCCCTTACACTCCCAAGTTTCTTTACAGTCATGGAATGTGGTCATTTCAAATGCCTTTCTAGATTCTTTGTGTGTTTTTTTTTTAAGACATTCTAGAAAGCAAATTCATCTTGTGAGGTTTTTTTCTTACTTGTCTAAGTTATAAGTAATCACAGAAGAAAAAAAATTATGATGAGGAACCCAGCCCAGAAATACATCAAAAGATTTTCTTAAAGATGACCATAGAGTCCAGGAGTTATGGGACTAAACATGATCAATCATCTTCAGGGGTCTGAGGGCAGAATTCACAATCAGTCCTCATGCAGTCTGTGCTTCTGTTTTACCTGCCTACATGCCACCTATGCAAGGTGCAGTAGGATAAGAGGCCCCATCACCTTCTCTTCTGACTCCATCTACTGCCATCCTTTTTGGCCCTATGCTGATGATATCTGGATCTCAATTTGTTGAAAAGCCATGCACAGCAGATGATGTAACAACCACACAAAAGAAACCACTGAATATGGTCATCTTTTTCATGGCCACATCATCCTGCATGGGCAAGGCATAAAATCTCTCTCCCATGCCACATCAGTAAATGTTCCATCTGTGTTTCAGGGTGTCAGCACACATGGTGGTTTCCAGCACAGTCAACAGTGCACTGCACCAGGTCCAGAGCCTGATGAATGGACATTTCTGTGCACTGACAGGACACACATGCCAGAAAAATACAGTAAATACATATCAAAAGAGGACAAGCTGAGTTTTCCCTCATCTTCAATTTGTTGTGCTTTTTTTTAACCTGTTGTCAAGCCAAAGCCAAGCAGAGCCACACAGTGTGTGGCAGCCAGTCAGAAACACACAAATGTAGCAGGAGGTGCTCACTTTTTCCCAACTGCTTCTGCAGAATCTGCAGCTCCCGTTGAGCCTCAGCCAAGGAGAACACCAGTGTCTCAGAGCAGCCAAAGAGGGGAGGGTCTGGGGCCTGCAAGGCAGGAAGCTGGGTGGAGACGAAGGCAATGGAATCTGAGGAAGTATAACCAGATTGGGTATGGAGTTAAAATGAAAGCCTAGAAACAAAGATGGGAAGAAGGAGGACTCAACATTAGAGAGAAAGAGAGACAGGGGAAAATGGGCTAAAGCTTGAGGAGGTGAAGCCATTCCCTGACCAGATGTCTTTCCAGGTCATGGCTCTTCTTCAATGTAATGCTGCTGAGAAGGCTATGGAGAGCATTGCCATGGCCAAGGGTGGTCGTTGCTACCTGAGAGGCTGGCCTGGCTGACCATTCACATCCATGTTCATCTGAAAGTGACTGTCAACAGAAGGCAGAGGAGCATTTCAGCAGCACAGGAAGCCACGGGAGGCCCCACTCCAGCAAACCCAGGTATAAACAAGCTTGAATGGCTCAGCCTGATCCTCTCCAGGGCCCCTGGAGAGCTGCTCCCAGAATGTACCAGTCTTTGATGCTGGGACAAGACTCTCCCTACCTCTAGCACTCCTCTTCTGAAAGCATCAGGACCTACCCTGAGGAAGGCAGTAGGTGATGAGGCCGATGGGAAGATTTGGATTAATAGGGCATGTAGTTCAGGACTCTGATGGAGACTCCCAAATCCAAGTGTTCAATCACCAAATAAGAAATAAAAGCATTGGTGGAGAGGCTTAGACACAATGGTTTGCAACTTGTATGGGCATTAAAATAACCTAAGAAAATGAATAAATGTAGATTTGCAGGGCGTAATCCAGATCTACTGAACCTAAAACCCTGGGAGTAAGGCATTTTATAAATCTTCACTGATGCTTATTCCACACCCCATTGACAGACAGGTCTTTAGGAAGCATGGGAATTTCTGATGTTTAAATCTGTCCCCTCATTCCTAAAAACAGTCATAGGGCAGGTAGTGAGAGGAGAGAGCAGAAGCCAAGACTGACCTGGAAAATGCCTCCCAAGTCAGAGCAGTGCTGCAAAGACATCCAAATTGCCATAGGACACAGCCTAAACATTCTACAGGGAAGCATTCTGATTTTAAAATCCATGACCTGCTCTCTCTGTCTGCTTAAATGAAAGTACTCAGAAAGTTGTCTACAGCTCTTGGAAAAGAACTTTCCCTGTGATTACCTGGTTGAACTGCTGCCCATTCTGTCCTAGAAACTTGGAACCCTGGCCCAGGATGAGTTTGGACACTTCCTCTTCCTATGACTTTGGTTGACTTGTCATCAGTAGAGCTGGGAGTTCAGAAGGAAAGCATTTTGATTTCAGAGAGCACCTCAAAGCAACCACCTTGAAGGCAGCCAGGTAGGTGTTGCAGGAAGGGGAAGTGAGGGCAAGGTGTGCCTTTTCCCTGTCATCTCTGGTGCAGAGCTGTGACTGAACAGTGCACCACCTGCAATAAGCCAAGACATATCAATGACATGGACCCCTCTAACTGGCCCCAGGACATGCAGCATGTACATGTCAAGGGCTGTCAATCCATTCACAAATCCATGAACAATAGCCCAATATGAATAGAATCTTGTCTCTAGGGAAAGATTAATATTTTATCCTAAGGATTAGAGACAGTAAGAAAGACTGAGGGAAAAACTGGACCAGAAAGGCTGAGCAGCAAAGGACCCAGAAGGGATGAGTATTTTCCCTGTGTAGTTCTGACAGCTAGGATGCTTGGGGGCTGTGGACAGAGCCTGCACCTACACATCAGGCAGACTTCGGTAAATGTTACCCACCACTCACTAGTTGGGTTATTGTGAATTGTGAAATTTGTTGAGCTTCAGTGTCCTCAGTTGGCCAAAGTATGGCCATTTACTTCCAGGATCACAGTGTAGATTACATGGGAGAGCATATGTACAGAGCTTGGTAATTTACAGGGCATCAGGAGATGGGAATGCCTTCTTTTCCCTTCTCTGTTATAATCCTGGGAGTGACATTTTGCCTCTGCTCCCTTGGGTGAAATGAGAAAAAGGAATGAAATGTTTATTTTAAAATGATTAGCTAAGAATTGGTTAAAATTGGTATGCAGATCAAAGCCTGTCATTGATTAATTAGTTTCTATAATTTTTTAAAAATCAGATACCATTAGAAAATTTGGATGGGCTTTTGGTTTTGTCTAGGGTGTGATGCATAAAGCCTCTACTAGTACAAGTGTTTGTCCTTGAAGGAGAGTCAAACAGTCTGCTGCAGGAGGGTAGATGAAGCTCCTACCCCCCTTTGGCTATTGCATACCTGGATGGGCCTGCGAGGCCTCCTTGGGGGCATTCTGGGGAGTTGGCAAGCTGATGGTTTGCTGCTGGATTTGGCATTAACCCTCTGAGATTCACCAGTCATTGATGGTTTAAAAGGCAATACAGCAGAATGAGTTGAATGATGGATGGAATCTATAAAACCCAAGAATGAGAGAAAATGTTTGGCATTTCAGGGAGAGTTTCAACCCTGGCCTTATATTTCCCCAGTGCACCAGGTCTAGGGACTTGTTTTCAGGGAACACACCCAGGATAAGCATTGTGAGCAGTGCTCATTTTCTTATCGGTGGATAGCTCCTTAGGGAGGCAAACCACCGTACAGGGGAGAGTGGGGTTCAGAGCCTGGACTATCAAGCAAGGCAGGCAACATCTGTGGACATCCACAGGTGTTCAGGGGACACTGTTAGGGACTGCTTTCAGCACAATCATCATAGAGAGATGAGAAACCCCACCTGAAAGGACGAGGTCTACCAGACAGAACCTGTGCACAGGAGCCCTTTCCTCACTCTCCTTGCCATGGCTCATCTTGGGTTCAAATGTGTGTATGTGCAGATGGAGGTTAGGGTGACAGAAGTGACTAAGAGAATTAGGAACAAAGCAATGCCACCTGACCCACTGAGGCCTGTGCTTGGCACTGGTTCCAGAGCCACGTTCAGCCCTCTACAGCCCAAGGTCAATCCACAAGCCCTGGCTACAGAGGTCTCTTCATAGCCTAGATAAAGGCATTCAGAAATTGGAGCCTGCCTGAATGACCCAGTTGAGCATTCTTCTCTTCATGGTGGGTGTACTCGCTCACTATGTCAATGTCAGAGCAGGCTTCTGGCTCATCAGACAGGAAGGAGGTGCTATGGGAGTCAGAAGGCCATGGCTGCTGGAGGGGGTTAGGGACTGGGTATCCAACTTGGCCTGTAGGACTTCAAGCACTTTCTCCTTCTCCTGCAGGTCTCTGCTGAGCGTGGAGGGGTGAGGAAGGACAACAGATGGAACTAAGGTCACCTGGACCAGCTAGTGCTGGCTTAGGCTCATGGGAAAAGCCACATAAGGTAGAGAAGCTTAATCAAATAATCAAAATATCCCATCTCTTATTACGGTAGAGGGTAAGTGGAGTCAAGACAGAAAGATGGAAATTGCTCCACAGTGTACTGGCTACATAATATGCTGATAACTAGAGAAGGCTCAACCAGCTCTCCAAGGCACTGCCCCTTAAAGTATGGCCCTGGAGCAGTTGCAGTAAAACTGTTTCCTTCCAGTCCCCAAAAAGGTAAATCCTGAAGTGAAAGTAGGCATTTAGAAACCAAACAATTTGGCATCACCACACATCCAAAAAAATGATAAATGGGAGGTACAGACAATATATGTGTCTATGATGACTCAGAAATGAATAAAAAAATAAAAATGAAACACCTTGCCCATCACCAGATAGTCAGAGAAGCACTATGTGGCCTCAAGCCAACACCTTACAGAGAAAGGCTTAAGCTAGTGGCTAAAACTGGCTCTGAGCCCACATTATTGAGTGCCATATGCAGTGACTCACTCAAAACTTGCCTCTGAGTTGATACAGCCTCCCAAGGTTCTGCACATCTAGGCCTCATTCAGGAGGTACTGTAATATGATTCTTTTTTTCTCCAAGCAAAGTGGGTGCTTATTAAGCTAGCAGTCAACCCAACTCAGGACATACCTACCTTGCAAAAGCACAACCTGCTTTTTATACCCTGGGGGTTCTGAGACCCCTGAAACCATGTCAGGTCACTTGGGTCAGTCTGACTCAAGGTTACTAAGCCCAGGAAATTAATGTATAAGTGTATATATATTGAATTACATTGAAAGGGAATAGAGAATTCCATTAAAACCAACATTCAGATGATGAATGAATAAATGATTTTATTTCAGTCTGCCTTTTTCTCTTTTACCCTGATTTATGAAGGTGCAGGCATTCTTGACCACTTGGGTCTGTTCCTAATTCAATTACCAGATTCTCTTCTAAATTACCTGAGAGCTAATGGCTCAAGTCCAGCTTGAGCTTTCTCACTTTTATGATCCTCTGCAAAGCAAATTCAGAAAGAAACAATAAGAAATTAAACAAGTCCCACCTCACACATTACACACTCAGGAGCCCTTGGGACAAGACAAAGTGATAACACTGCTGTGCATCCAGGACACTCTGGGGAATTACTCTGGAAGGCTTGGGTCATGTCTTTAGAGAAGTGGCCGCAAAGGCTTTCCTGACATTACTGAGCAAACTTTTCCTGACCTCATGAATCATCATCATGACTTCCTCTGCCCAGAATCAGGGCAAAAATTTTAAAATGTCTTTTGATCCATTCATCAGAACTGTCCTCTGGAACACTCCAGCCACCAAGTCCTGCCTCACAGCTGGTCCCCAGGTGCACAGCTGTGTGTCCCTTCACAGCTTTCATAAAGAACTTACTTTCATCTCTCAGAAGATGGTAGAATCCTATCATCCCTGCCACCAGGAGATGGAATGGTTGGTCCCAGGTCTGTTCCTGATATGGGCCATCAGGTGCTTGCAGGAAATTCTCTCCCATTAATGGGCTCCAAAAATAGCTTACATTCCTAACCCTGGTCCTATCTCATCCAGTGGCTAAATCCTGTCTGAAAGAGCATAGTACTTTATCCATATTCAAATTATGCTCATGGGCATTATCATACAGTAAATGGGGCTCATGCAACCAATGAAGACACAAAGACACTGAAAGGATAAGTCACTTGCCCAGAGCAAGTTGATGGCAGCAGCCAGGCCAGAGCTTGGGTCTTGTCATTCTTAGTTCAGGCTCTTCCCACTGTTAACCAGCTGCTTCTATCTCATCTCCTTCTCTGCCCCTTAGCAAAGAGGCAAATTCCACAAGTGAAGAAGTTTCTGCCATTGTAAATGTGGCATCTCCAGCCTTATGTGTTCTTCCTCAGTGCTCCCCACCCACCAGCCCTGATCCTGTAATGATCCCCAGGTGATGAAGTGGAAACAGAAACCTGGGGTAAAAGGCTGCTTGTGGAGGTACAGCAGCCCTTGGGCTGGGGACTGTGGGAGTGACTGAGCATATTCCCAAGCCCTGTGGCCAACTTACTGGTGCTGAGTTTGCTGGTAAGCCTCTCTTCCAGCAGCCTTCCCTGGGCAAGCTGTTTCAAAAAGCTCTGCCCCAGGTAGTAGACAATGCCATTACTTCTTAAGAGGTCCTCAAAGATTTTACTGTGTCTTTCATATGCTGGATGAGAAGTTAACAAATACCTCTCCCATCTTGCATTTTCTGCCATAGGTAGGAGAGTGGCATTGTTCCTAAGCACTAATATTTTGAAAGGAATCATTTCTTCTGAGCAGTAGGTCTAAACTGTTGGCTTAAAATATTTTATAAACCATATTATAAACAGATGTGCTGTCATACAGGCATTGTTCCATTTATAGAGCACAGGCAGAGTAGATTTAGGATAATTCTTTAAGGCTCTAGGATTTTTGGAATGGTAAATGAGCCTTGGTTTCAAGTTATGGTCACCAGCTGCATCAGCCTCTAACAAGAGAACAGGCCTGTCCTTTGAAGCCAGGCACTGATTTCTTTCTAGCTAGGAAAATCTTACATGGCATCTTCTTCCAATAGAAGACTGTTTCATTTACATTGAATACGTGTTGTTTAGTGTAGCCACCTTCATCATTTATCTTAGCTAGATCTTCTGGAAAGCTTGTTGGAGCTTCTACATCAGCACTTGCTACTTCTCCCTGCAGTTTTATGTTATAGAGATAGCTTCTTCCCTTAAATTTCAAGATCCAACCTCTGCTAGCTTCAAAATTTTCTTCTGTGGTTCCTCATATTTCCTAGCCTTCATAAAACTGAAGAGAGTTAGACCCTTGCTCCGGATTAAGCTTTGGCTTAAGTGAATGTTGTGGCTGGTTTGATCTTCTATCCAGACTGTGATGGTAAAGTTCATGCATCAACTTGGTGAGCATATGGTGTCCAGTTGTTTGGTTAAGTAAGCATGGCCTGATTGTTATCTGTGAGGGTATTTTATGAATTTAAATCTTCAGTAAGTGGATTGTACTGACGGCTGATTATATCAACTATCACCAAAGGAGGCTGCCTTCAACAATGAGAGATGTCTCATGCAATCTATCAGTTGAAGGCCTTAAATAAGTGATGAATTCAGTAGTCAAAAGAGAGAATTTCCATCTCTACTTCAGCAAGCCAACTTCCCCTGGGGACTCATTAAAAACCTTAATCAGAGTTCCCAACTTGTGGCCCACCCTACAAAATTTGGCCTTGCAAAACTCCAGAGTCATGTGAGCCAAGTACTATAATAAATCTCATAATATTTACATATATATATATATATCTTGTCAGTATCTCTGGATAACCCTGACTAATGCAATCATAACCTGAGGTTGATATTGAGGAGGAATGTGGTAATGAACGGAGAAATTCAGACTTACAGTAAGATAATTCTATCACAAATATGAACACAGGTGTTACAGTATAGATCTAATTATGTCAAAAAAGGGTGGAACAAAACAGAAATGAGAAGATATACTGACTAGCTGACTAAACTTAATTTAGAAGCCATTGACACTGACTGATCTTCTAAGGTAGATGCCATACAAACATAAAGGCTTTTAGTTTTAGACTATAACGCTATACTAACATTTCTTCTATCTCATACTTGGACACAGAACTGGCCCTTCAAGGAAGACAGAAAGAGAAGAGATTTTCTGTAAGACCTAAAGCCTCCTCTAAGAAAATTAATGAAAACTCTATTTCTAGAAATAAAGCAAAAAAGTGGGAAATATTATCGGCTGCAGGACATGA
>JAQZBX010070591.1:0-15388 GCA_029593785.1 Cabassous unicinctus
TAGAAAGGAAAATTACAGAACAGTCTCTCTAATGAACCTAGATGCTAAACTCCTCAAAAAAAAATACTTGCTAATTCCGTTCAACAACATATCAAATGAATTATACACCACGACCAGGTGTGTTTCATGCCGGGTATGCAAGGATGATTCAACATAAGAAAATCAATCAATGTAATATACCACATAAACAGATTGAAAGAAAACAATCTCATAATCATCTCTATAGATGCAGAAAAATTACTCGACAAAATACAGCACCCTCTCCTGATAAAAAACACAGTAAAATATAGGAATAAAAGGAAACTTTCTGAACATGATAAAGGATATATATGAAAAAACCAAAGCTAACATCATCTTCAATGGTGAAATCCTAAAAGCCTTCCTTCTGAGATTTGGAACAAGACAAGGATGCTCACTATCACTACTCTAATTTAACATTGCCTTAGAAGTATTGCTTCAACACTGAGGCAAGAAAAAGGTGTAAAAAGCATCCAAATTGGAAAAGAAGCAGTAAAAATTTCATTATTTGCAGATGACATGATCCTATACATAGGAAGCCCTAAGAAATCTACAAGAAAACTTCTAGGGCTCATAAAAGAGTTCAGTAAAGTCACATGATATAAGACCAATGCTCAAACCTCAGTAGCATTTTTGTACACCAATAATCAGCACTCTGAGGAGGAAATAAAAAAAAAAACATTTACAATAGTAACTGAAAGAATCAAATACCTAGGAATAAATTTAACTAAATATGTAAAGTACTTATATACAGAAAACTACACAACACTGTTCAAGGAAATCAAAGAAGGTTTAAATAAATGGAAGAATATTCCCTGTTCATGGATAGGAAGACTAAACATCATCAATATATCTATCCTATCCAAATTAATCTACAGATTAAATGCGATCCCAATAAAAATCAACACTGTATTTTTTAATGAATTGGAAAAACTAACTGCAAAATTTATTTGGAAGGGTAAGATGCCCTGAATTGCCAAAGACATATTGAAAAAGAAAAATGAAGTTGGAGGTATCACACTACTTGACTTTAAAACATACTGCAAAGCTACAGTGGTCAAAACAGCATGATATTGGCAGAAGGATAGACAAACTGACCAATGGAACCGAATTAACAGTTCTGATACAGATCCTCCCATATACAATCATGTGATAGTCAACAGGGCCACCAAGCCCACTCAGTTGGGAGAGAATGGCCTCTTCAACAAGTGGTCCTTGGAGAACTAGATATCCATATCCAAAAGAAGGAGAGAGGAACACCATCTCACACCTTATACAAAAATCAACTCAAGATGGATCAAAGATCTAAGTATAAAAGCCAAGATCATAAAGACCTTGGAAGATAATGTAGGGAAGCATCTACAGGACCTTGTAATAGGAAATGGTTTCAGGAACTTCACACCCACAACATGAGTAGCCAAAGAAAAAATAGAAAAATGGGATCTCCTCAAATTTTAAAACTTTTGCACCTCAAAGGATGTTATCACAAAAATAAAAAGGCAGCCTACCCAATGGGAGAAAATATTTGGCAGCCATATATCTGATAGGAGCCTAATATCCTACATATATAAAGAAATCCTACACCTCAAAAATAAAAAGAAAACCCATTTAAAAAATGGGCAAATGACCTGAAAAGACACTTCTCCAAGGAAGAAATACAATTGGCTAAAAAGCACATGAAAAAATGCTCAACAATGCAAGCTATTGGGAAATGCAAATCAAAACTACAACGAGAGAACATCTTACACCCATTAGAATGGCAGCTATTAAAAAAAAAACAAAAAAACAGCAGACTGTATGTCCTGGAGAGGATGTGGAGGAATGGAAACACTCATCCACTACTGGTGGGACTGTGGAATGGTCAAGCCACTGTGGAGGAGAGTCTGGTGGTTCCTCAAAAACTAACTACAGATCATCTGTATGATCCAGCCATTCCACTGCTGAGTATATACCCTGAAGAACTGAAAGAAAAGACACAAACAGATATATGCACACCAATATTCATAGTGGCATTGTTCACTATTGCCAAAAGTTGGAATCAACCTTAGTGCCCATCAACAGATGAATGGATAAACCAAATGTGGTACATACATACAATGGAATATTACTCAGCTAAGAAGGAATAAATTGCTAACACATGGGATAACATGGATGAATCTTGAAGACCTTATATTGAGTGAAGCAAGCCAGGCATTGAAGGATGAGCACTACATGAACTCACTGATTTGAATTAAGTAAATTGAGCAGTCTCAGAGAGCTATCGTCTGTAAGATAGGTTTACAAGAAAGACAGAGAAGAGACGGTTGTGAGCCATCACCCATACGGACGTAATCTATGATAAAGTGATAGAGTGTAGCTGTGTATTGAAGGGATAGGACAGGTGGGTAGTGATATTATTGGGTTTGCTGGTGCTGAGTTGACAGGTGGGTAGATTGGAGAGAGTTGGTTAGAATAACCAGGATACTGTGGGGAGAGATGGGAGAGGGACCAGGTGAACACTTGGGATTTGTGGGTATGAGGTTGAAAGTGCGGAGGTGGGAATGATCTTATGGCAATATGACAAGGCAGGGTCACTACTTAAGGGTGTTGGTTAGGTGGGTGCTCGGGACAGGGCGCACCTGGCGCAGGCTTCAAGGGAGTTTGTGAGTGTTCATAATGTCATAATGTGTTGTAACAGTGGTTGGAGACCCACATAATGAGTGGGAAGGCATTGGAATCCCATCTTTGGGAGGACAGATTCATTCAGAAATAGAAAAGCGTGTGTCACTCAAGAGCAAGGGCAGTTCCTAATAGGGGAGGACAAGCCAGTGTGTCAGGACCTCTTGTTGCATATAACTATGAATTTTGTCATCCAATGAGTCAAGCCAGGGGGTCGTCATGGGCCCTGGGAGGATGGGAAGGGAGGAACAGAATAGATCAAACAGGGGTTATTTAGTGGTCAGTGGAAATGCTCAGCATTGCCTTACAGTGATGGACCCTGGACATGGTAAATATCATCAAAATTTCATTTATTTTATTTCTTATATTTAAACTTATCGTTATTGTTTTATTTTCCTATTAGCTGTATTTGGCTATTGTATTGGCTTCATCTTTAAAGAAGCTTTGGATCATAGAAGGTTACAACTGAGGTGAGAGAGGATCATTGGTGGGGGGGTGTCAGTGATGAGGGGTGCATGGGGAGAAGTTCACCTGAACATACATACAAGATATATAAAATTTTTCAAATGTTCATGGGGCATGGTCACAGTGGGTGGAGACTCACCCAGTAAATGAGGGAACACTGTATTCCCATCCTGGAGAGCTCTGCCACATTCTCCAAGGGAGCAGCAATAGTACCCTGAGAGCAGGGGCAGTGTCTGGCAAAGGAGGATGATCCACTGATGGGCTCTTGTTATTGATGACTAGCCTCATGAGTCTTTGCTCTTGAAATTGAAACTTAGCCTATTGTTATGGGGGTGACTAAGGGTTGCCTCCTGAGAGCCTCCTTATTGCTCAAATGTGGCCTCTCTCTAAGCCAAACTCAACATATGAATGCATTACCTTCCTCCCAGCATGGGACATTGACTGCCGGGGATGAGCCTTCCTGGCAATGAGGGATTACTACCTAGTGCCAACTGCCAATATGAATGGAAAAAGACCTTGAATAAAAGGGGGAAATGGTAAAGACAAATGAGTTCATATTGCTAAGAGACTTCAAAGTGAGTTGGGCAGTCATCCCTGAGGTACACTTATGCACATATCAGTAGGGCCTCATATACTTCCAAAGTGGATATTGCCCCAAATAGAGGGGCTCCTGAGGGCTCTGGAGACACCCAGGTCCTAGAACAGGGTGGATAGCTCTGGAGTTTGGTGCCTTGTCAGTGGGCCCTACTTTGGAATCTGTGGTCCTGAGAGTCACAGAGTTGGACTCAAATATGTCTTCCCTGCACATGGTTCATCTGTCCTTTCTATTCAAACCTATAAGTGGTGCTGGAGTTTTTAGGAGTACATCCAGAGACTGGAGTCTTTGGGCTGTCCATATGCCAGCTGAGCCTGGAATCTTGGTTGAGCAGAAACTCCTACTCTGCAGCTCAATGGACTCACCCAGGACACTTGGTGGGGAGATGATGATGGACAATGGCCATCCCAGGGAATGGAGAGAGTCTGCAGCTGCTCCACTATAATCCCATCCATCTTATCCATGGGATATAAGCCCTTCTCAATTGGAAGTGGAGTGGACATCACTATCCCAGACTCCTCAGGATTGGGGGAAGGACTGTGGACTAGAGCGGACTTACTGGTATTCTATTATAGACATAGTGTGATTAAACTAATGGAAGAAATTACAACATTAATTTGGAGCAAGTGGTCACTGGATGCTCTGGGGGCAGGGAGAGGTAAAAGGAGTTGTAATACAGGGGCTTTTTGGGGACTTGGGAATTGTCCTGAGTGACATTGCAGCAACAGATATAGGCCATTTTATATCATCATATAACATGAAGAACTCTGTGGGAGAGAGTGTGGTCTACAATGTGAACTATGGTCCATGCTTAATGGCAAAGCCCCAGGATGTGTATATCCATTGCAGGTGATGTGCCACACTAACGAAGAATGTTTATGTGAGAGGTTTTGGGAGATGTGGGTGGTGGGGCATATGAGAATCTCTATATTTTTATGTAACATTTATGTAATATAATTATCTTTAAATTTTTTTAATTTATTAAAAAATTATAAAAATATAAAAAGAATATTAATCAATGATAATCACACAACTCTCCTAAATTAATTCAAAGAATTGAAAGAGAAATGACTAGAGAGATAAAAGGTAAATAGAAGACAATGGGTGACTATCAAAAACAATTTCAATATCTGCAAAGAAAATTAACAAGTCTTATGGGAATGGAAGGCATGATGGATGAGATTAAAATACGTTAGAGGCACATAGGAGCAGATTTGAATTTCTCAAAGACAAAATTAGTGATCTTAAAGATAGAACATCTGAACTGGAAAGACAGGAGAACAGAAAGAAAAGAGGATGGAAAAAATGGAAAAGGGTCTCAGGGAATATAATGGCATTGTGAAATGCACAAACATTTACATTATTGGCTTCCCAGAAGAAGAAGAGCATGAAAAAGGTGCAAAAAGAATATTTGAGAAAATAATGGGAAAAAAAAACAAAACACTTCCCACCACACATGAAAGACATAAATATCAATATCCAAGATGGAAAATATATTCCAAACAGAATAAATCCAAATAGACCTACCATGAGTCTCAAACTATTAAGAATGACAAATATGAGAGATAAAGAGAGGATTCAGAAAACAGCAAGATAAAAGCAAAGCAGCACATACAAGAGAGCCTCAATAAGATCAACTTCTCATCAGAAACCATGCAGGAGTGAAGAAAATTGTATGATGTTTTTTAAGGTGCTGAAAGAGTAAAACTGTCAGCAAAGAATTCTGCATTCAGGAAAACTGTCCTTAAAAAATGAAGGTGAATTCAAAATCTTCATAGACAAACAAAAACTGATATAATATGTTACCAAAGGACTAGAATTACAAGAGCTACAAAAGGGAGTGTTACAGCCTGAAAGAAAAAAGAAAGGCAAGAGATTTGGAGAAAAGTGTAGAAATGGAGATTATTAGGAAGAGTAATTTAAAGTGTAAAAAGATAGACAATAGTATGATATAACAGAAAACCAAAGGACAAAATGGATGAAGCAAGTAGTGCTTTTACATTAATAATATTGAAAGTTAATGTGAACTTGCCAATCAAAAGACATAGACTTACAGAATGAATGAAATTATGAACCATATTTTGTTGTCTATAAGAAACTCTCTTCATACGTAAGAAAAAAAAAAACAGATATAAAGTGAAGTTTTGGAAAAAACTATTCCATGCAAATATTAACCACAAAAAATATAGTATTAATACTAATATTGGACAAAATCGATTTTAAATGGAAAACTGCTTTAAGGGGTGAATAAGGTAATTATATATTAATAAAAAGGGCAAGTCACCAAGAAGAAAGAACTATACTAAATATTTATGCATCTAACCCAAGTGTCCCAAGTTGCATTAGGCAAAGACTTGCAAAACTGAAAGGAGAAATAGATATCTCTACAATAATAGTTTCAGTATTGGATATAACTTCTGGAAAGAACATAAATAAAGAAACAGAGCACTTGGATAATATGATAAATGAACTAGACCCAGCAGACATCTGTAGAGCATTGCACCCCAAAACAGCAGTATATACTTTTTCAGGCACTCATGGTCCTTCTCCAAGATAGAACATATGTTGGATTCCAAGACAAGTCTGAATAAATTTAAAAATATTGAAATTAAACAAAAAACTCTGATTATCGCAGAATGAAGATGGAAATTTATAATGGATGGAAAAATGGAAAAATTCATAAATATTTGGAGATTAAACAACGAAATCTTAAATAATCAGTGGGTCAAAGAAGAAATTGCAATAGAATTCAGCAAATATCTTGAGATGAATGAAAATGAGGACACAACATATCAAAACCTATGGGACACTGCAAAGGCCATGCTGAGATGGAAATTTATAGCCCTCGATGCTTAAAAAAAAAAAAAAAAAAAAAGAAAGAGCTAAAATTGAAGATCTAACTGCGCACCTGGAGGAACTAGAAAAAGAACAGCAAACTAATCCCAAACCAAGTCAATGGAAAGAAATATAAAGCTCAGAGGAAAAATAAATGGAATTGAGGAAAAAATAGAGAGACTCAACAAAACCAAAAGTTGGTTCTTTGAGAAGATGAACAGAATTGGCAAACAATTAACTAGACTCACAACGAAAAAGTGAGAAGAAGCAAAAAAAAAAAATCACAAATGAGAGGGAGGACATTTTCACTAACCTTGAAGAATTAACAATGTTCACAAGAGGATTATATGAACACCTGTAGTCCAAAAAAATAGACAATGTAGATGAGATGGACAAATACCTAGAAAAATATGAACCACCTATACTGACCCCAGAAAACAAAGAAGACCTCAACACACCAATCACAAGTGAAGAGATTGAAACAGTCATCAAAAACTTCCCAAAAATGAAAATCCTGGTTCCAGATGGCTGCACAGAGAATTCTACCAATCATTCAAAGATGATCTGACATCAATCTTGCTCAAGCACTTCCCAAAAAATTGAACAGTAAAGAACATTACCAAACTCATTCTATGAAGCCAACATCTCCCTAATACCAAGAACAGATAAAGATACTATGAAAGAAGAAAATTACAAACAAATATCTCTAATGAATATAGATGAAAAATCCTCAATAAAATACTTGTAAACTGAATCAAAAAGCACATTAAAAGAATTATACACCATGGTCAAGTGGGTTTTATCCCAGGTATGCAAGGGTGGTTCAACAAAAGAAAATTAAGTAGTGTAAATTGCAGAAGAAAAATCACATAAGCCCCTCAATTGATACAGAAAACGATTTTGACAAAATACAGCACCCTTTATTGATAAAAATCTTCCAAAAATTAGGAAGAGAAGGAGGCTTTCTCTATATGGTAAAGTGCATATATGAAAAACCTACAGCTAGCGTTGTACTCAAAGATGAAAGACTGAAACCTTTCCCAGTGAGATGAAGAACAGGACAGGGATACCCACTGTCATTGTTTTACAATATTGTGCTAGACTTACAAGCTAGAGCAATTAGGCAAGATAAAGAAATAAATGGCACCCAAATAGGAAAGGAAGAAGAAAAACTTTCACAATTCTCTGATGGTATGATACTATATCTAGAAAATCCTGAAACATCCACAACAAAGTTTCTAGAACTAACAGACAAGTTCAGCAAAGTGGCAGGATGCAAGATTAATATGCAAACATCAATAGCAATTCTATACACTACTGATGTGCAATCTAAAGAGGAAATCGGGGAAAATCCATTTATAATAGGGACTAAAACAATTCAATATTTAGGAATAAACATAATCAAGAACATAAAAGACCAGTATTCAGAAAACTACAAAACATTGCTAAAAGAATCCAAGGAAGATTTAAATAAATGGAAGACCATTCCATGTTTGTGGATTAGAAGACCATATATCATTAAGATGTCATTATACCCAAACTGATTTATAGATTCAATGAAATCTCAATAAAAATCTCAACAGCCTTTTTGCAGAAATCAAAAAGCCAATTATCAAATTTATTTAGAAGGTAAAGCCCACAGAATAGCCAAAATTATTTTTTTAAAAAAGCATGAAGCTGGAGAACTCTCATTTCCTGACTTTAAAGCATTTTACAGAGGTAAAGTAGTAAAAATGGCTTGGTACTGGCATAAAGAGATATATTGACTAATAGGACCAAATTGAGACTGCAGAAATAGACTACAGTCAAGTGATTTTTGACAAGGTTGTTAAGCCCACTCATCTGGGCCAGAACAGTCTATTCAAGAAATGGCCCTGGCAGAACTGGATATCTATATCCAAAAGAAAAAAAGACAATCCCTATCTCACACCTCAGACAAAAAATTAACTCAAAATGGAACAAGGAACTAAATATAAAAAGTGACAACCATAAAACTTCCAGAGGATAATGTAGGAAAATATCTTCAAGATATTGTGGTCAGTGGTATTTTCTTAAAACTTAAAACCAAAGCACGAGGTACAAAAGAAAAAATAGATAAATCGGCCCTCCTCAAAATTAAACACTTTTGCACACAAAGGTCTTTGTCAAAAGCATGAAAAAACAACCATCTCAATGGGAGAAAATATTTGGCAATCACATATCCAATAAGAGTTTAATAATCGTGATATGTAAAGAGATCATACAATTCAACAACAAAAAGACAAACTACCCACTTAAAAAGTGGGCTAAGGACTTGAAAAGGCACTTGTACAAAGAAGAAATAGAAATGAGAAAGAAACACATGAAAAAATATTCAACATCCCTAGCAATTAGGGAAATGCAACTCAAAACTACAATGAGATATCATTTCACACCTATTCGACTGGCCACTATTAAAAAGTCAGAAAACTGTAATTGTTAGAAAGGGTTTGGAGAGATAGGAATGCTTATTCACTTTGGTGGGTATAGAGAATGGTACTGCTACTGTGGATGACTGTATGGCTGTTCCTAATGAAGTTAAATACCAACTTTCCCTGTGACCAGACAATAGCATTGCTAGGTATATACCTAGAAGAACTGAAACAGTGCCATGAATAGACAGCTGCACACCGATGTTCATAGCAGCATTATTCATGATTGCCAAAAGTTAGAAACAAACCAGGTGTCCATAAAGTGATGAAAGGGTAAACAAATTGCAGTGCATGCACAGGTTGGAATATTATGCAGTGGCAAGAATAAATGAACTCATGAACCATATGACAACATGAATGAACCTAGAGTACATTATGTTGAGGGAAGCAAATCAGACACAAAAGGAAAAATACTGTACAATTGTGCTATTATGAACTAAATATATTATGTAAACTCATGGAATTAATAATTAGAAAAGAGGTCACCAGAAAATAGAAGGATTTTAGAGAATGGAAAGATAAGAGTTAATCTGTACAGAAATGGATAAAAGGTAGTTTGTAAATCTTTGAAAATGAATGGAAATATTGAGAGCACATCATGCTGTTCATGACTAGCAGAGCTATTATATGGGTATGACAGTGGTTGAAAGGGAAAGACTAATGACATTTATATTACTAGAAGGAAATCTAAAAAATGTAACTTGGGACTGTATAACATAGTCAAACCTCATGTAAAATATGAATATGGGTGATATTTCATATATAAGACTGTTTTTTACAAAATATAAATATAAATAAACTACATAGAAGGAAATGGAATATCATCTATGTACAGTAGGGGAAGTATAGAGAGATTGAGAAGTGATGAGATTTGTTTGTTTGGTTGGGTTTCTTTAGTAGTAGTATTATTACTGGAATAATGAAAATGCTTTAAAACTGACTGAATTTATGAAAACACAACTGTGTGATTATACTGAATACCATTATTGTATACTTTGAATTGATTTATTCTTTATTAATATGTATCAATAAAATTGATTTGTTAAAAATGTGAAACACATATAAACACACACAAACATAGCTCTCTTGGATACTCAGATTCTTAACAAGTTTCATTCAAATTGTTTTTCTCAGTTGTGTAAGGGTAAAAGGGTAAGAAAATGAAATTTTATTTGCTTAATAAAGAGGAAATAGGCAGCTCCCTCCCATTTTTCCTTCTTAGATTATCTCCTTGTAAACATAATAAGCCCAATAGGAATACTGAATTTTTTATTTTGCACTACAATGACTTGGGCCATCTAACCCTTTGAACTGTGAAGACATACTTCTAAAACTAATTCTGGAGTCACTTACTGAGTATTTTAGTTTACCAGGGCTTCTATGACAAATAACACATACTGGTGGATTTAAGTAATAAGAATTTATTGTCTCATGACTTTGAAGGCTAGAAATCCAAAATCAGTGTATCCACATGCCATGTTTTTCCTGGGATCTGTAGTGTTCTGATGCTACCTTGCCAGCAATCCTTGGGATTCTTTGGCTTGTAGCTGCATCTCTGCATTCATCACATGGAAATCTCTCTCCTTCTCCGGCTTCTCTTGCTTCCAATTTTTGCTTATAAGGACTTCAATCTTATTAGATTAAGGCCCATCCTCATACAGGTTGGCCTCTCCTTAACTAATACCATATTCAAATATCCTATTTACAAATGGATTCACAACCACAGCACCTGGGGTTAGAACTTAAACATTTCTTTTATCAGGGACTAGATTAAATTCCCAGCACTGAGTATACAGGGAACAATCACAAAGTGCAATCATTTATTTCTTGAGATAAGAAAAGCTTTCATTGTTCTTTCATCTGCTTTATTCCATAAATTTGTATGAAATTCTTTCCTGACATAATAATCACTGGCATGGCACTTTATATGCATGTAAACCTGATCATTCTTAAACAATAATAAGTTGTTTTCTTTCTTTATTCTACATTGTTATGGGGATTCTTTTTGTAAGCAGGATTGTTTTCTTTCCCAAGTATTTGATAAAAAGTTATGAGTGCAGTGCCTTCAAATCAAACATCACACATATGAGTGACTTATGGAATCAGAATATCAGATTCAGTGAACATTATTTCAAATCATTCTAATATAAATGAAATCAGTTTACTTTATAGTATTTACTTCTCTTTTATAATAGCAATAAATCACTTTCCTTTATTAAAAAAAAAAATTGAAGCCAGACCCTTTTCAGCACATGGACAGCCAGGATTGCAGCTTGGAGCAGTATTTTAGGGAATGGTGTTCCAAGTTGGCCTACCTGGATGGTGTTCTTCTGCCATGGCTCTCTGGACCACATGTAAAGCTGGAAATGTTACTCCTGCTCAGTTCCCAGGGTGCAGATCAAAGTTGGTGGCTTCATCACTTCCTTCCACAGGCTCTCCCTCCTGACAGACCAAGTTGACATGCTCAGCAGAACACACCACATGCACAGGAGGGGCTGTTTGCAAGCCTACTGTGCCAAGCTGGAGCACAGCAGGAGGTGCTTCCAAGGCAACAGCCCTCAGGAAACTTCTGAGACATCAGAATACCTCTCATCTTCATTTCTATTTTCTCCTGCAGGGAATCTATGCAAATGAAGCATTCTAGGAATGCAGTTAGCAAATTTTTAAGTGGGGCCAAAATATGGTTATTTACTGAGACACTAGTAAATGAGGACTTAATGTAGTATATCCTGAACATTTGGAGAGAAGCCAAAATTTTTCCCTCTGAATTGAAATTGATAACACGCATTTGAAGTTCTAATAATGTTATATGTTAGAATAATAGTTGAAATTTGTACTATTTAAAAACCTGTTGAGTGATACCTCCTTCACATTTTTTTAAATATGAAAGGAAAATGCATAAATTTTGGATTTTATGTCTTTCTGTCCTTATAGGCCATGTTTGTTTTTAGGTGGTTTACAGGCAGATATCCTCCTATTATAACTTTGGTGGAGATAATCAGATTTTGTTGCAGCATTTATTTTGTCTGCCTCCATTTTTCCTACCACCTACTAACAGTAACCTGAACCTTGCTCAGATCAGCAACCTGGAGAAGCAGAGAGCAGGAAAATGAACAAGTTAGTGTTTAATATTTTTCCAGATACAACTGCTAAACCTACCAAAGTCTAGAAGGTTTTCTTGTTTTTCTGGTTACTTTCTGTTCTCTCTAGTGGGATTCAACTGATGCAGGTTCACTGTTCCAAGTCTGTTCTTTATTATTTTAGATCACCTTGTTTGGGATTTATATCATTGTTTAAAATCATGAGTTTTCTTTGACTTCATAGGACTAATTTTAAAATTATATGCAGTGTTAACTTTAAAGCACTTGCTGTAGATCATATCATTAAACTTATAAGTACTTTTGATGTTGCTATTATGGTAAGAATAAGAGTGAGTGACATTTCAGTTTTCAATAATAGGGTGTTAAAACCCCACTGTATATTGGAAACAGGCTTTGCAGAGGAGGCTCCATACCAATAACTAGTGACCCAAAAGCCATATTTCTCTCTTTCTGAAAGTCACTGAAGACACAGAGGGCCTGTAGGTATGATTCTTAAAGAATTCTGGGAGCTGGCCCTCTGGCTGAGAGTGCTGGCTGCACTAGGATCACCCTCCTTGCAAATACAGGACTTACTGGGAGTCATTTGGGCTGGCCTGAAAATATGTCAATATTTACACTCTGGTAAACTACCTGTGGCACTTTGTCTTGGAAATAATGGAGGCTACAGGACAGATCACCTGCATAGAATTCCCTCTTCTCTCAGACAAGATTATTAACACTAAGGAATCAGAATAGAGAACAAGAGAAATAAAAATGCACTTCTCAGAATACTGTCAAATTTATATAAAGATGAGAAAGACACCCAACCTACTCCATTCCTCACTTTTGCAAGCAATATTAAGAGGAGAATGAAAAGCAGACAAAAGTGTCATCTTAGTCTGAAACACCCTTGTTTTCAAAGAGTTTTGGGATATTAGCAAATCTGTGAGGGGCAAAGCCTGAACTTACTACAGCAATGATATTTAGCTCCATTCTTTCTCCACCCCACTCCCTGTTTCAAAGATAGATAATTTTAAATTTGATTTTATTATTTAGAGTTTCTATAATTGCCATCTTAATTAAGATTTAAAACACTTTTATAGTACACTGTCCATTTAGTTTATTTCATTTTCTAAACAAGCTTTTTTTCAAAATACCATGTTTTACCTTTATATGTAAAGAAAAGATATTTTTATTTGAATTATTTGCCTTTTAAAAATTGTATGATGATGTTTCTGGATTTAAAGAGAGGCATTTTTATAAAAATATCTTTGGAAATTCATCTTCTTGATAAGCCTAATGTATCTGCCAACTTGTTGCCTAGAAAATA
The DNA here is from genome assembly GCA_029593785.1 of Cabassous unicinctus. Taxonomy (NCBI): domain Eukaryota; kingdom Metazoa; phylum Chordata; class Mammalia; order Cingulata; family Chlamyphoridae; genus Cabassous; species Cabassous unicinctus. The sequence goes on from JAQZBX010070591.1 coordinate 13,432, forward strand.
AGGACCATTTTCAATTAATACTAATAGAATTACTGTCATTAAATATTTTTCAGTCCTTGATTGGAAACTAGCCCCAATCCCCTTAAAGTATAACAGCATATCCTGCCATTGAAAGTGTAATATTTCTCTCTATTTTATTTAGCTGTTTTTAAAAATTACAAATTGTACTAAAGTTATTATTGTTTCTTGGTTTGAGCATTTGTTTATACTTTTCTTCCCTCACACATTCTTTTCAACTCCATTAGTAATTATTTTATTAATTAAAAATTTTCTAAAATTAAGTACTATTAATACTGTGTTAAAATTATATGTGTCTATTTTTGTATAATAATCAAATGATATAAAACACATGTTTGTTTTATTTTTGCTAGTCAGTTGTTATATTATATTATTGGGGCAAAATTTATCATGCATAATATGAAAAACAACTATAGCAACCTTAAGTCCTGCCCATCATAAAGTTGCTTGGCAACTCTGTTAGCAAAAAGGACATTGTGGTGAAGAAGTCATGAGTGGTTGTGTATATTGTACAAAAGAATGCTCAGTACTCCATGAATGAAGCCTGTGATAGTGGAATGCCAACAGATATCTCATGGCTTTGTTCTTTATAGTTTGAACTTAAAGATATACAATGTCTTACCATTATTTTCTGATGAAAATCAAATTGAAAACCAAAAATGTCTAACTTTTTTAAAGAAAAGGATATTAATTTGTACTATCAAAGAGTGAAAACTATTCAACACATTCATCAACAAAACGTGCTTGCTGTAGCCATAACACGAAATAGTTAAAACTTGATTTTGATGTGGGAACATGGCCAACAGGGTAGGTAGATAAAGCTCAACTCTCACTAAAACAACTGAGAAGCAGCCAAGGACTGCCTTCATGACATGCTTTGGGGTATAGCACACCAGGACATTGTTTCACAACTCCCAAGAGAGTCAGGGATAGAGAAGAAGAGGCTGAAACAGCAACCTGTGAGTTACTGATCCTCCCAGCCACTGGGAAGGACTCCCCTCACCCACCCCTGAGATATTTAGCAAGGGTAAAACTCTTGGCAAATTGTATCTGACTGAGAGGAGAACAGACATCATCCTCTCTGCCAGCTACTTTAGATACATATAGAGAGTGGGAGGGAACTCTGGGTCATTTAAGAGGGTCCTGGAAAGATAAAGAAGCTGAAGAAAAATCTTGAGTTTCTCCCTCCTGTGGCTGGAAGTGGCACATATACCCTGCCCCCAGGACAAAGAGCCTACATAAAGCCACCAGCTCCCTCCTCCAAAAGGAGTGTGACTGCAAACTCCCTGGGAGAAGGAAGGGTCTGGGAGGGTGGAGAGAGGTTACTTTGTAGTTATTTTAGCCAGATGACTCCCCCTTGGGTGTCAGAAGGGACACTGACTCAACAGAAATGGGAAGAGGGATATCCTCAGGCAGGCTGCCATGACAGCAGCCTACATAAAAAGAAGAATTACCTCAGAAAAGATCCAGAGATAATAGATGGAGCAGCAGAACTGTTGGGAATCTAACCTGCCCAAGGGAAAAGGGGCAGATAGCCTTCAAAAAGTCTTACTAACCTAAAGAAATAGATTAGCTCAGGGTAAGAATTCCTGCCTAGCATAAAGAAGGTCCCTGTTTTGTTTCCCAGCTCCTCTCTGAGAAGTGATACAAAGTTATCAGGGATCCGACTGAAAATTTATGACAAGGAACATATTGACCTTCACCTTTTATTAGCTTTTCTTGGATCTCTTATTTTTTTAAAAACTGTTTATTTTTTATTTTCCTTATTTTACTTACTATAATCTGGCTTAAAACCTGCAGAGGACAGGCTGCAGGGTGATTGTTTGGTGAATAGCAGCAGCCTGAGAAGATCCTTAGGGGTCTAAGAAAGAAGGCTGTTTTTCCATGTTTATCTTTGTTGTTTTTTTTTATTTTATTTTATCTTTTTGGCCTTCTCTCT
>JAQZBX010070592.1:0-15390 GCA_029593785.1 Cabassous unicinctus
ACTGCATTTGCACAGTTTTTTTTACTTGTCTTTCAAAATTATATGTACATCTATAGAAAGTGTTGTTTCTTCATTCCATTGATATATAATTCATTTTCCTTTTCTTATTTCACTGTGCTTTTTAATGAAGGTGAGATTTGACTGATTTGTTTGGTTTCCTATCAATGGAAGCAATGGATGTTTCCATCATACATACATTAAATTCTATGGGGTTTTTGCTAAGAAAATTTCCTTTTAATAAATACCTTTCTCAGGAAATGGGTATTAATTTCTAAATATTCAACAAAAGTTTTTTTTTTATCATGAATTAACATTTTAGGAATATAAGTCTTTTATGCAAAAAAGTCATGATACTGTCATGTTTCTCTATATGTATTCAGAGGAAAGTACAACTTGAAATTATGTATAGAATATTGTATATAATACTTTGATATGTTGTAGGACTTTTATAAATTTATTTTTAAAATATATAATTCATTTAAATATATTATTCTTTCAAGTTCCTTTTTTTCTAGAAATTTTCCAGCCATAGTTTCCCATCAACTTTTTCTGATTTGGAATGTTACATTATACACATTCGGTGGGCCTCTCATGCTAGTTCATCTCTTCACTGGTCTTTCACTGTTTATCTCTCATAGTCACTTCATACATGAAGTATCACAAGAAAAGGCAAGTGGACATTCAGGAGATGGATACTTGATATTTCTGAAGGTTTGTTCCCCAGGTCTAAAGCATATATTAACTAAGTTGTAATTTTAAAATAAATGTGTCTCTCAATTGAGTGAAAGAATACGTCTTTGGTAAGAATATAAAGATTTTTTAATTTTTAATAATTAGCCCCAAATTCATGTTTTCTCTTTCTTACCAGATATTGGCTATCCTAATTCAGCCTTTTTGTCATGTCTCTATTTTATTCTACTTTCAAAAGAGTTACCATTTTTTTCTTTAGTTCTGAAAATTTTCTCCACAATAATTTCCTGTCCTACATTTGAATTTTTCAACCATGGTATTTGTAAACTCTGGAAAATTTATTTTTTTCTCATTATCCTTTTGTCTTTTTATTTTGAACCCTTTTCTTCCTTCATTATATATAAATATATCATTCTGAGTTTACTGAAATGTGGTTTTCTAATAGCCTTTTCATTTGCAGAAATATTTTTTCATCATTTTGAGAAGATATAGATGTATTTTGTATTTGTGCATATATCATTAACCTACTGAACCTAAAATTTATGGCCTTGTATAAGAAAGGAATGTGGTGTGATTATGAGTTTGCTGTGATTTTGGATTTTAAAGGAAATCATGACTGGATTAATGCTACTTGTGTAAGATGTAAAATGGCAAATTGGCTTGAGGAAAACATTGGAGAGAGAATCTGAGAGTTCCATAATATCCAAGTGAGAAAGAATATTAAATAATCACTAAAAAAATCCCACAAACCACTCAGTAATTCATTGTTTCTTTTCACTTTCTTTAGGGTAGTGTATGATGATATTTGGAATGTGTATACATGCCTACTGCCCACATGCAGGTATGAGGAGTCCTCTAAGGGATTTTCTCATGATTCAATAGGCATGTTTAGAGTCACATCAGTTTACAACTTCTCACAAGCATTACATTGTGCAACCCATATATTTTTTTACCCCTTAAAGTTATTTTTATGTTTGTTCTATATTACACTTGATTATTAGCATAGTATTTAAAATAGCCTAGATGAAATGTGTCAATTGCTAAAATCCTGAACCACAAATACCAACAGACACACACTTAAACAGACTTACGGAAACACACACACTACTAAATACAAAAGAAAGAGTGAGAGAGAGACATTTAAATAGGAGATAAATATACTAGGTAGCAGTATACAATGAGAATTTGTGGCCTTGAAGTGAGCATGGAATTAAATAGTTCCAAATGAATGCTATTATTTTTAAAAATCTGTAATATAGCAAATAACAAAATAGGATAAACAATAAACCATGCTGAAATCTGAAATACATATGTATTTTTCTAGACCAAGTTCAATGTTTATATAAAATTCTAAAGATAAAAATTGGTACAATTAATAATGGTTTAAATTTAAATTTCTCATATTTATATCCTCTAGTTTTGTATTTATTTGCTCAAGATGTATTCTTCTCTCTTCAGAAATATTTCCTTGGATTTTACTAAGCATTTTGTAAATAAATAACTTTGGATGCATGATATTTATTATTACCACAGTTTAAGATAACCATGAGGAAAATATTTTAAATTGTTTCATTTTTTCTGAAGCAAAAGTTGGCTGCATTATACAGGTTTTGCTGTATAGAATTCTTACTTTGATCCTTTAAAATGTCATCATAAGGAATTTTCTGCTCATCCAGTTGGAAACCATATATATATTTTTAAATATGCAATGGACTTAATGTATTTCTATAAAATTTTTATGAATTTTAAATCTTCTCATTTCATTCAAAATACAAACATAGTATACTTTGAAGAACTATACTATGAACACTATATATGCATTTAGCTTATATTTTATTTGAACATTTTTCTATAACTATTTTATTTATATCTGTTCATGCATCCATTGTGAATTCCACAAAGACAATAATTTTTTTTAAAAAATTAAAAGTTTTTTGCATATCCACATTAAGTTGCAAACATCAGTAATCTTTACCTATAAACAACAGGATACACATGTTAAAATGAAATCAATTTTTGTAGCATGGTTATTTTTGTATTTTGCATGAATTACAACTGCCTGAAAATATGTTATTGAAATTCATAAAATTCAATGGAATGGGAAAAATACTAAACCCGTATTAAAAAAAAACCTATAAACTGATCTCATACTAAAATCAACCCAGACAATTTCCTTTTCTCTCCCAAGTATATCTGTATTTGTCACCCACTTCCAAATCAGAACTCTTAGACTATTTACTTAATCATTTATTTTACCTTATGTACATTTTTATTGTTCTAAACCTTTATATTATTTTCATCATTCAATTGTTACTTTATTGTTCAAGGATATTTTTTTAAACTCAAATATTATTATTATTTTTAGATTCATTCATGAAGTTGGGTGTATCAGTACTCGGTTCCATTTTTAAAATGGATTAAAGTTATATTTGATTAAAAAGTCACAATGTGTTTATTAATATTCCACATGTTGACACCTATTCAGTACAACATGTTTAGGTATTATGAATAAAGTTCTGTGGACATCATTGTACATTTTTCTTTGGGTATAAGTTTTCGTTCTCATTGGATAAATAATGAAGAGTGAACCTGGAGGTTCATAGTCTCGTTAATAAACAGTTTTCCAAAAAACTTCTTGTTATTTCTAAAAAGTGAAAAGCATTTTACATTATCACAAAATTCATGAAAGTTTAGTTTGATCGGTCTCATAATCATCATTTGATATTGCCAGATTTGTTAATTTAGAGATTCAAGAGGTGTTTAATAAAATGGCATTGTGGATTTAATATTTCCCTCTAATCTCATTGTGGTGTTAATTATCATTTCCCTTGAAAATATATCAAGATGGGTTATGTACCTAACCAATAAACCAGTCTCCATGAGCTTAGAAGGGTTTAGTTACACAGATTATGTTCTCTGGCCCCAATGGAATTAAATTAGACATCTGCACCCACTAAATTTTGGATATAAAAGTGATAAATCATACAACTTGTGATTTTAAAAAATCAGGAGGAAATTTTAAACATATTTACAGCTGAATTATAATGAAAGTACAATATAGAAAATGTGGTGAAATAGGGAAAAAAACAGTCCTTGGAGAAAGGTTTACAATTCTAAGTGTTAATATTTATAAAGGACAAAGGTTTAAAGACAATGATCCAAATTTGCAATGACCAAGAAAAGAAGAACAAAGTGATATTCCATTAAGAAGGAGGAATAAAACAGTAAAGGAAAAAAGTAGAAAGCAATGATATAGAAAATAAACAAAAAACAGGAAAATTGGCAAAAGAAAAGGATTTTCCTTAAGAAGATCAAGCATATTAACTCCTACCTAGATTTACCAGAAATAAAAGCAAATTATTGGTATTCTACTATAAATTATTGTGATTCTACCAATGGAAGAAATTTTATCATTGATGTGGAGATTGTGGTCATGGGAGGTTCTGAGGGCAGGGAGAGGGAAAAACAGGGGCACTACAGGGGTATTTTGGGGACTTGACAATCGTCCCGAATGACATTACCATTCCAGATACAGCCATTATATATCTTGCCATACCTAAAGAATTTTGTGGGAAAGAGTGTAAACTACAATGTAAACTATAATCCGCACTTAGTGACAACACTCCAAAATGAGTTCAATTGCAATGAATGTACCACACTAATGGATGATACTTATGTGGGAAAATGTGGGAGGTGTGGGGAACACGGCATATGGGTATCCTCTATATTTTTTATGTAACATTTATATAATCTAAGTATCTTTAAAAAATAACATTCAATAAAAATATTTTAAAAAGCAAATATAAACAAATTTCCAAGATGAAGATTGAAATATGGGTTCTTATTGATAGACATTGTGGATATTTTTGTATCTTATTCTCTTCTTATGTTAATCCTTTTCCTTATCCTCCTCTACTCCTCTTCATTCCTAATAATTTTGTCCTAATTCAAAGTCCTGGAAAATCATCCAAAAGAGTGTACTATTTTTTTGCCAAATATTATTATTTAATCAACTTTGTTTGATTTTGTCTAGGTTATGAAAGAGAAATTAAATGCATATTGTCTTTTATGAGTAATATTTTAATCCAATTGTTCTATTAACATTTACCAAAATACACATGCTATTTTCAATGCATTACCTCACTGTGTATGTCACTTTTGAGTATTTGTGTGTACTCTCTGTTTTGTTGCATGATTTAGTTCTCTGTTTTTGTCTCATGCTACAAAGATTACTTACTAATATTTTATAGGAAAAAATAGGGTTTTTTCTCTTTCTCATTTTAAGAAATGGAAAATTAAATATACTCTGAAATGTAAAGGGGCCTAAATAGCTAGATATAGCCTAAAAAAAAAACTCAAATAATGCTGCCTAATCACAGTGGACAAAGCTGCATGGCACCAGCACAAAGATAGACATATAGACCAATGGAATCAAACAGACCCAGAACCAGATCCTCAAGTCTATGGAAAATTGTATCTTAAGGAAATCCTTCTAAATTTTTTCTCCTATGAATTGTTTATGCTAGTTGGGCTTCATATGAATGTTAGGGCCAATTAGTTAGTATCTCCCAAGAAAATCTTGCTGTGATTTTTATTTAGATTCAATTTGATATATAACTATAGCCAATACCTTTATAATATTGAGTATTCCAATCCATAAATATGATATATGGCCTTTGTTGCCATTCATTTATTTTTTAACATCTCTCAATGTAAGTTTTCCACAAGGTCTGGTATAACTTTGTTACATATCTGTGTGAGGTGATAGAGACAGAGAGAGAGAGAGAGGCACAGAGAGACAGAGAGAGAGAATTTCATTCTATTGTTAAATTTATTTTAAAATTTTGTTTTCTATATTTACCTATTTTACACAAGTTTCATATTTCTCTCTTGATTTGATACAACCAATTCCCTTCTCAAAATCTATCCAAATAGCATTCTTGTATTATCTATTGAGATCTTTTTATCTTACATTAAGAACTGTATATACCTCTAGTTGCTGTTCTTTTTTCTTTTCTAACTATCATACATTTCATTTACTTTTTCTTGCCTCATTGTGTTGCTTCATAAAGATGGTGAGAGCAGATTTTTTTTGGTCTGGTTCCATATTAGAGCATGTTTACATCATGCATATATTATTTTTATGATGGCTGACCTAAGATAATTTATGTTGTTTTACTTTTTTTCAGAGAAAGGATTTTTAATTTCTTTTATTTGCTAAAATCTTTCCATTTTGAATGAGTGTTTTATTGTAACAGAAATATTTTCTGCTTTAACTGCAATGATGCAATAATATTTTTCCTTTAAATTCTGTTATGGGTTACTATATTTAAATTTCTAATTTTACATCAGATTTGTTTCTGAGATATTTAAATATTAAGTGGTCAATATATTATATTTATATCACTAATATATTTTTAAAATTATTACTTCATGTTCCCATTATAAATACTTAAATTATTGAACATATTCTTATCTATCCTATCAACATCCAATTTGTGACAATTTTTATTAGACAGCTTCATTAACTCCTTTGCTAGTTTTTAATGTGACTTCCTCCTTTCTGTATTATCTTGAGGTTGAACTGTCAGATTCGTTTCATTCATGTTGTATCCTAGTATAGTGAAAGTGGTCCAATACATTACTTGATATTTCTGATCTTCCTGTTCCTCCTAATATCCTTCATATTTTCCTGCTTAAGATCATCTATTTTAGAATTCACTCTATTTTTCTCCTTTCAAATATCATGCCTATGTATGGAAAACAATTTAATCCAATTTACCTCATTTCAAAAGAAGGATTCCCATACTCCTTAGTAAATGTTATTTTGTAATAGCTTTCCCTCTCTTTCTCTGTTTAATTATTCTTTCCAAGTATTGGTTCTATAAATTGGTCCTCTTTGGCATGTATCTATTTTTTACTCCTTTCCAAATGATGATCTTTGCATGTCTTTAGTTTAAGTTTCATCTACAATAATTCCCTCTCCTCATTTTGATTTATTTTAAGAACTATATGTGTAAGATTTGAAAGATGAATTTTTTTCTCATTATGATTTTATCATTTTTTGACACTGTTATACTTTCAGGGTGTGTGTGTGTATGTGTCTGTGTCCATACATAACATAGCTATAAATAAACATGATCATATTCAAGTTTATTGAATTGGGTTTTTTTTATAATTGCCTCTTTCAATTCCTGTAAAAATCAATTTTCATTGGTGTATGAAGTTGTGTAAATATTTTCTTCTGGGTGTGCATATTTATAAATCTAAAGACTCTAAATGGTCTATTTTATATATAGCAGGGCTGACCTGAAAATTATGTTTGCTGTGAATTGTGTTATAACCAAATAATCCATGTCTGCATTGATGTTATATACGAAAACAGTGAACTTTTAGAAATGACTTTCAGGTAATGGTGGAAATAGCATAAAACTCTCTCCAAAATATGCCAAGTGAGAATGGCCCCTAAATATTCACTAAAAAACAAATATAATCTCAACATCTTTTCTCTTTTATTTATTTAATTACTTATTTGATTCCACTTACTTTAGGATTGCTTCTGGTACTCTTTGCATTTGGAAGACACGTCTCATGTTCAAATGGAGTGGGGAGGAAGTTTCTCCTAAAGGAGCTATTCAATTTATCCATTCATTCAATAGCCCTGTGAATAGTCATTTCAGTCTATCTTTTGACAAGCATTTAATGTCTTACACATATTTGCTTTTTGAGTTACACATCTTAAGCATATTTCCAGCTATTATAACCATTAACATTCTCTTATTCATTTTAAAATATTTCAAAGAGGTAAAAAAAATATAAAATTGTCTATGGTTAATACCTATAAGTGCACAAACATTCACACCTTCATGAACATTCAAATACACAGGATTAATTATTTGTATATGCATCTATTTATTTATGATTGTTAGGTATGAACATGAGTATTAAATAGAATGTCATTGCTTTAAGTATAATCAAACATTTTTATAATCAAGAATACAGAAAATAACAAAGAAATAAAAATATACATGAACTTTAAACACATAAATGATTATTTCAGACCAGTTTCCATGGATTTGTAATTTAGGAATATATATATAAATAAAATGATAGAATTAGTGTTATAGTAAATATATGGATGATATCTTGACAAAACAATTAAAATAAAATATTTGCATGTTCATTCAATTCTTATTTTCAAATACTTAAAACATTGCCATATATATTTTTTTAGGCGGTACTGGGACCTCATACAGTGGAAGCAGGTGCTCAATGACTGAGTTACATCCTATCCCCAATCAGATTTTTTTTTTTCATTTGTTGACATGTTTTTATATTTAGGAGGTAACAGGATCGAAGCTGGGACCTTGTATGTTGGAAGCAGTTGCTCAACCACTTTAACAGCATCCTTTCCCCAACATTGCCATATATTTTACTTAACAATTAGAACATGATTTTTTCCCATTAAAATATTTTCAATTAAAAATATTTCTTAGTATTTTGCCAATAATATAGTAACAAAATACTGTAAAATATTACAATGTTTTAGGAGAAATTTGAATTCCTTTCAAATGATGAAATTTCAAAAATTTTCTAATTTTCTAATTTTGGAAATTGGAGAAAGACAAATATACCTACTTTTCACTCAATAAGTGGGTCAAGGGGTCTGCACTACCCCTGGCATTAAGGGAAACTTGACTCTTTATAATATGCAGAAAACATTTTTTTTTGAAATATTTTTTTAGTATTTTAAAAGCTGCTTAGGTTACATAAATGTTACACAAAAATTATAGGGTTTCCAATGTTCCCCACCTCCCATACCTCCCACAACCTCCCACATATACGTCTTTCTTTAGTGTGGCACATCAGCTGCAATGGATATAAACATCCGGGGGATTTGCCACTAAGCATGTACCATAGTTCACATTGTAGACCACACTCTCTCCCACACAGTTCTGCATGTTATATGCTGATGTAAAATGGCCTGTATCTGTCATTGTAATGTCATTCAGGATATTCCCAGTGCCGAAAAGCCCCTGTATTACAACTGCTTTTTCCTCTCCCTGCCCTGAAAACATCCAGTGGCCACTAGCTCCACATCACTGTTGTAATTTCTTCCATTGTTTGAATCACAATATGTCTACCAAACAATGCCAATAAGTCCATTCTAGTCCATAGCTCTTCCCCCAGTCCTGAGGAGTCTTGGACAGTGATGTCTACTCCACCTCCAAGTGAGAAGGGACTTATATCCCATGGATGAGATGGATGGGATTATCCTCCCTGCAGCTGCAGACCCTCTCCAATTGTTGGGATGGCTGTGGTCCATCATCATCTCCTCTCCAGGTGTCTTGGGTGAGTCCCTTGAGCTGTAGAGTAAGAGCTGCAGCTACACTGAGATTCCAGGCACAGCTGGCACATGGGCAGGGCAAAGGTTCCAGTCTCTGGAAGTACACCTACAAACTCCAACACCACCTATAGGTTTGAAGAGAAAGGACTGATGGACCATGTGGAATGAGGACTCATTTGAGTCCAACTCTGTCACTCTCATGAGCACAGATTCCAAAGTATAGCCCACTGATAAGGCATCAATCTCTGGAGCTATACCCCCTAATATAGGACCTGGGTGTCTCCAGAGCCCTCAGGAGCCCCTCTCTTTGGGGTGATATCCAGTTTGGTGTTCTGTGAGATCGTACTGAGGTGTGCATAAGCATTACATTTAGGATGACCTCCTGACTCTCTTTGAAGTCTCTTAGCCACATGAACTCATTTGTCTTTACCTTTTCCCCGTTTTATTCAAGGTCTTTTTACTGTCATATTGCTGGTTGGCACTTGGTTGTAATCCCTCATTGCCAGGGAGGCTCATCACGAGGAGTCCTGTCCCATGCTGGGGCAAGGTAATACATTCATATGCTGAGTTTGGCTTAGAGAGAGGCCACATTTGAGCAACAAGGAGGCTCTCAGGTGGCAACCATTAGGCACCCCATAACAGTAGGCTAAGTTTCAATTACTACAGCAAAGACTCGTAAGGCTAGTCATCAATAACAAGAACCCATTAGTGGTCCATCCTCCTTTGCCAGGCATGGCCCCTGCCCTTGGGGGGCTATTGCTGTTCCCTTGGAGAATGTGGCAGAGCTCTCCAGGCTGGGAATTCAGTATCCTCTCATTTATTGAGTGTGTCTCCACCCACTGTGACCATGCCCCACCCCTTGATCATTGGAAAAATTTTATATATCTTTTATGTATATTCAGGTGAATTTTCTCACATGAAACCCCCATTCCAGATACTCCCCAACAATGATCCTCTCCTGACACCATTGTAACCCTTCTGTGACCCAAATTTTCCTTAAAGTTGAAGCTCGTATATTAGCCAAATACAATTAATAGGAAAATGAATTAATAATGATAAGTTTAAATGTAAGAGATAAAATACATGGAAACTTAAAAAATGCACTAAAAATAAAATAAAATTAAATGATTGTGATAGTCAAAAAATGTGAAAAAAATTAAAAAATTAAACATTTCCCTTTTATTACTGCATTATTTGGTGTCCAGTCTGTACCATGACACCTTCCCCCTCTCACTCCCCAGTGTCTAATTTCAATAGACAAATTTTCATTTAATTTTCAAAGAAGTTTTAGGTCACAGCAAAATCACACACAGAAGAGTAGAGACTCTCATATACCCAACCTCCTCCCCCTTTCCTCACCCCATATTAAAACCTTTTTGTATGTGGATGGTAGCATTGTTATAACTATTATACAGATAGAGAAGCATAGCTATTAAACTTTGTCAATGTTTTACAGTATAGTTCATAATATAGACAGTACAGTTTAATAATTTTTGATATTTACCATATACTGTGTCCATCACTGAAAGCTAATGATAAACATTTCCCCTGACCACTAAATACCCCGTGTTTGATCAAGTCTGTCCTTCCCTCCCAATCCCCATGGGGCATTTGACACCCTCCTCTCTTGACTCATTGGATGACAAGATTCATACTTACTAGCAACAAGAGGTCTTGACACGCTGATTGTCCACCCCTATTATGATCCACCCTTGCCATAAGAGATTTCCACATGTCTCTTTCTGGGTGAATCAGTCCTCCCAAAGATGGGGGTCCATCTCCTTCCACCTCACCATATGATTCTCCACTCTCCAACACAACACATTTTGAGAGGATGAACACTCACACACTCCCCAGATGCCTACTCCAGATGTGCCCGGTCCTGAATGCCCCCACAACAAACACACTAAACCAGTGACACTCCCTTGTCATATTGCCATAAAAGCTTTCCCACCGCTGTACTTTCAACTTGATACCCACAAATCCCGTTTTCACCTTTTCCTTCTCCAATTTCTCCCTCCAGTATCCTGAGTATTCTAACCCACCCTTCCTAATCAACCCACCTGTCAACCTTGCACCACCAAACCCAGTAATATCACTACACACCTATCCTATCCTTCAATATGCAACTATACTCTATCACTTTACCATAGATTATGTCCATATGGGTGATGACTCACAATGTTCTCTTCTCTTTCTCTCACTTGTTAACCTATCTTTAAGACAATGGTTCTCGGGGTCTGCTCACTTTCCTCAATTCAAATCAGTGAGGTTATATATTGTTCATCCTTCAATGCCTGGCTTGCTTCACTCAACATAAGGTCTTCAAGATTCATCAATGTTATTCCGTGTGTTAGCACTTTATTCCTTCTTACAGCTGAATAATATTCCATTGTATGAATGTACCACATTTTGTTTTTCCATTCATCTGTTGATGGGCAGGGAGCTGATTCCAACTTTTGGCAATAGTGAACAATGCCTCTGTGAATATTGCTGTGCATATATCTGTTTGCATCTTTCCTTTCAGTTCTTCTGGGTATATACCCAGCAGTGGAGTTGCTGGATGATATAGGTGAGGAAACACCAAACCATCCTCCACAGTGTCTGGATCATTCCACGATCCCTCCAGAAGTGGATAATGGTTCCTATTCATCCACATCCTCTCCAACACCTATAGTCTGTTGTTTTCTTAATAACTGCCATTCTCATGGGTGTAAGATGTTATTTCATTGTAGTTTTGATTTGCATTTCCCTAATAGCTAGTGATGTCAAGCGTTTTTTCATGTTCTTTTTTGCCAAATGTATTTCTTCCTTGAAAAAGTGTCTTTTCAGGTCCATTGCCCATTTTTTAAATAGGGTGTTTGTCATTTTAATTTGAGGTGTAGGATTTCTTTATATATGCAGGATTTTAGGCTCCTATCAGGAATATGTTTGCTGAATATGTTCGCCCATTGGGTAGGCTGCCTTTTTATTTTCTTGATAACATCATTTGAGGTGCAGAAATTTTTAATTTTGAGGAGATCCCATTTATCTATTTTTTCTTTTACTGCTCTTGCTTTGAGTGTGAAGTTTATGAAACAATTTCCTATTACATGGTCCAGTAGATGCTTCCCTACATTATATTCCAAAGTCTTTATGGTTTTTGACTCTTATTTTTAAATCTTTGATCCATCTTGAGTTGATTTTTGTATAAGGTTTGAGATGGTTTTCCTCTTTTATTCTTTTGGATATGGATCTCTAGGTCTCCAAGCACCACTTATTTAAGAGTCCATTCTCTCCCAAATGAGTAGACTTGGTGGCCTTGTTGAATATCAAATGATTGTATATGTGAAGATATATATGAGTACTATCAATTCGGTTCCATTGGTCAGTATGTCTATCCTTGTTTCAATGCAGTCTTGAGCACTGTAGCTTTTTGTATGGTTTAAAGTCAGGTAGTGTTATACCTCCAACTTCATTTTTCTTTTCAATATGTCTTTGGCAATTTGGGGCCTCTTACCTTTCATAATATATTTTGTAGTTAGTTTTTCCATTTCTTAAAAAATACAGTGTTGATTTTTATTGAGATTGCATTAAATCTGTAGATTAGTTTTGGTAGGACAGACGTCTTGAATATGATTGGTCTTCCTATCCATGAACAGGGAGTATCCTTTCATTTATTTAAGTCTTCTTTAATTTCCTTTGAGAGTGTTGTCTAGGTATCTGCATATAAGTCCTTTGCATCTTTAGTTAAATTTATTCCTAGGTATTTGATTCTTTTAGTTATTATTGTAAATTGTATTTTTTCTTGATTTCCTCCTCAGATTGCTCATTATTCGTGTACAGAAATGCTGCTGATTTTTGAGCATTGATCTTATAGCCTGCAGCATTACTGAACTTCTTTATTAGTTCTAGAAGCTTTGTTGTAGATTTCTCAGGGCTTTCTAGTTATAGGATCATGTTGTCTATAAATAACAAAATTTTTACTCCTTCTTTTCCAATTTGGATGCTTTTTATATCTTTTTCTTGCCCCAGTTCTCAAGCAAGTACTTCTCAGACAATGTTAAATAGGAGTGGTGATAGTGGGCATCCTTGTCTTGTTCCCAATCTCAGAGGGAAGCCTTTTAAGATTTCACATTTGAAGATGATGTTATCTTTGGGTTTTTCATATATAGCTTTTATCATGTTCAGAATGTTGCCTTCTATTTCTATCTTTTACTGTGTTTTTATTAGGAAAGGATGCTATATTTTGTCAAATTCTTGTTCTGCATCTATAGAGATGATTATGTGATTTTTTTTTTCAATCTGTTTATGTGGTGTATTACATTGAATGATTTTCTTATATTGAACCATCCTTGCATACCCAGGATGAAACCCACTTAGTCATGTTGTATAATTCTTTTGATATGTTCTTGAATGTGACTAACAAGTATTATGTTGAGGATTTTAGCATCTAGGTTCATCAGATAATTTGGTCTGTAACTTTCCTTTCTTGTGGTATCTTTGTTTGGCTTTGGTATTAGGGTAATGTTGGCATCATAGAATGAGTTAGGCAATATTCCTTCTACTTCTATTGTTTGGAAGAGCTTAAGCAGGATTGGTATTAGCTCTTTCTGGAATGTTTGGTAGAATTCAGCTGTGAAGCCATCTGGTCCTGGGCAGTTTTTTTTTCACTGCATCTATCTCTTTACTTGTAATTGGACTGTTGAGTTCATCAATTTTTTCTTTTGTCAATGTAGGCTGTTTGTGAGTCTCTAGAAATTTGTCCATTTCCTCTAAATTATCGTTCCTGATGGCATATAATTTTTCAAAGTATCCTATTATGAAATTATTTTTGTGGTATCAGTAGTGTTATACCGTTGCTCATGCCTAATTTTGTATATTTGCTTCTGTTCTCTCTTCTCTTTGTTAGTCTGGCTAAGAGTTTGTCAATTTTATTGAAATTCTCAAAGAAGCAACTTTTGGTTTTGTTTATTTTTTTCTAGTGCTTTCTATTCCTTATTTCATTTAGTTCTGCTCTAAACTTTTTTCCTTCTTTCTACTTCCTTTAGGTTTAGTTTGTTGGTGTTTTCCCAATTCCTCCAAATGTGCAGTTAGATCTCCAATTTTATCTCTTCCTTCTTTTTTAATATATATATTTATGGCTTTGAACTTCCCTCTCAGGACAGCTTTGCCTACATCCCATATATTTGATATGTTGTGTTGTCATTTTCATTAGTTTCAAGGCAGTTACTGACTTCATTTGCAATTTCCTCCTTGACCCACGTTTTGTCTAAGAGTGTGTTGTTTAACTTCAATATCTTTCTGGTTAATCTGTTCCTCTGGCCCTTTGTGATTTCCAATTTCATTCCATTGTGATCAGAGAAATTACTTTGTATAATAGTAATCTTTCTGAAATCATTGAGAGTTGTTCTGTGGCCTAGCATGTTGTCTATCTTAGAGTATGATCCATGTGCACTTGAGAAGAATGGAAATCCTGCTGAACTTGTTTGTAGTGGTCTGTAAATGTCCATTAGGTCCCAGTCTTCTAATGTACTATTCAGTGTCTTTGTTTCTTTTTTTAATCTCTGTCTAGATGTTCTGCCTAATGGTGATAATGGTGTATTAAAATGCCCCACTATAATTGTAGAGGCATTTATTTCTCCACTTAGTTTATTCAGAGTTTGCCTCATGTAATTTGCAGCATGCCAAATAAATGTTTATGATTTTTCTCTCTTCTTGAGAGATCACCCATTTTACTAATTGAGGTTGCGATTTCCCTCTTCCTCGGGGGGTGCAACAGTGGAAGAGGAGACCCGGTGCTGGTGGCCCGGCTGGCGTGTGGGGGGATCCGGCGGGAAGGGTGGCACAGTAAGAAAGCTGCGGAGACGAGGCTGGTGGCGCAGGTCTACTTTATTAGGGAAGTGCAGTACAATTTATAGGGTTTAGGGCTACCGTGTAGCCCGCTGATTGGTTGGAGGCAGCGTCTGTGTGATGATTGGCGATAGTCAGCTGTTGCTGGGTAAAGGGCTTCCTGGCAGGGGAGGTGGGTGGTACCCACAAGGCTCGCAGGCCGCTTATGTCCTAATAAGGTAATATTGGGAGAATACAGGGGCAGGGGGGAGGAGGCCGCAATGCTGAGTCATTGGATCCGCCATTTTGAGGTGGTTGCCATTTTAAATGCATACCAACATCCCCTCCTTTGTTTTTATTAATAGGAGGGTAGGGAAAACTGTGTCTGTTTTAGGTCCAGACAATGCTTAGCCGACTACTGGGTCTTACCCGTCATTGGAGTCCACAGCAGCGTCTGGTGTTAGGGCCCATGACCAGCCGGCTGGGATCCTGTCTTAGGTTGCCCAGAGTGCTTGTCGGTGATGGAGAATAAGTCTGGTTGC
>JAQZBX010070593.1:0-15388 GCA_029593785.1 Cabassous unicinctus
GACTTTGATGCTGAGCTGAATTCATAAGGAAAAAAAAGCTATTTCTACAAGTCTATTGTTGATGTTGACAAAGAAGAATATTGATTAAGAGTGATTACAGAATTCTCCTGGTCAAACTTCTCCTATTGGGGAGGCTCTATTCCAGTCTTTGTAAATAGCAATTACCTTCTGTGCTGTTAAGGGTTCTGCCTCAACAAGGGGTAATAAAGAATGAAAGGTTTGCCTAAAATCAAACTCAAAGTATAACTGATTCGGGAATAAAGGACAATTCTCATGGGGGGAAAATATGTAAGCGAATAGGTGGTACATCGACTTTTCACTTTTAGGGGAATATAACAGAAACTTTAGCTCTGGTTGTCTAGTGCGGCTTGAAGCAGGAGAGTTTGCAATGATGCCCCAGTCTGGTTTTTGTGACATCACAGCAGCAGGTTTGATTTTTATGTTATGTAACTGTTATATTGGGTCTCCCTTTGGATACTCTGGACTTTGATCAATGATTCATCCAGGTAAACTTAAGCCAGACTGCTTAGGTTCAAATTTGCAGTTACTTAATCTCATTGTGTCTTGGTTTCCTCAGCTGTAAATCGGGAATAAATTAGAACCCATTCTTAGGTTTGTTTTGAGGATTAATTACTTCGAGCAGTGCCTACCCAGCACATTGCAAACACTGGGTAAATATTAGCTTTATGATATTTCATCATGCTACACATAACCCGTGTCTCCTCTAATATCACCTCATGCCATTAGTAACATCTAGATAAAGGAAAGAATTGTGGAATTTGGTATATTTATTAAAATCCCTATATCCAAACTCTTAATATATTTTAATAACTCACCAAAGTTACATAAAATGTCAATGAAAACCCAATTTACGTGGTTAATTTAGATACTAGTAGATTTTCTACTGACAAATATTGTCTCAAAACCGAGTAAGTGTTTTCACATGTACCAACTAGCTTAGGGATTGTGTATGTGTGTATATATGTATGTATGTATTAATACAAGCACAATAAAGTAAAATCACCCATAATCATATCCATAAGACCCCCTCCAATTCCAACCCTCTGAGTAATCCCTTTTAAAAGTTTGGTGTGAATTCTTTCTGAATTTTTCTCTTTGTACATAGTTACACATATGTGAAAACACACAGGTATACAAATACATATACATAATATATGCACAAATATATAAATATGTATATATGTATATATTTACAATATGGGATCATGCTTTACACATTAGTTTGCAACCTGCTTTTTTCATTTAACAATATATCGCAGATTTCATTCCATTAAGACATACAGATCCAGATTATTCTTTTTTTTTTAAATAATTGCTGTCATTTATTGAGCATTTTCTGTATTCTAGGTACTATGCTAAATGGCTACATAAAGTATCTCAATTAATCCTTACAACAACTTTTTGTTTGTTTGTTTAGGGAAGTACTGGGGATTGAACCTGGGACCTCATACATGGGAAGCAGGCCCTCAAACCACTGAGTTACACCCGCTCCCCATCTCATTCTTTTTATCTTCTGTCTAGTAATCTATTATATTAATGTACCAAAGTCTACTTAATTGTTCCCCTTCTGATGTACAGTTAGGTTGTTGACGTTTTTCTATTATAAACAATGCAGCAATGAATACTCTTCTAAATATATCTTCATGTTGGATGTTTATTTAAATTAATATTTATTGAACACATAATGACTGGGTGAGCAAGAGAGAGGTAGAGAAGGGGATTACAAATATGCTGCAGGAAATAATCCTTAAAATATAATTATGACATTTACCCATAATTCACTTAATTTCTCCTTTAATTCATTTATTTTCTCTCTACAACACAAAAGGCATAATTTTATGAATTTTTTTATTGCTGCCAATACATACAATCATTCACAACAACCTAAGAGATACCTTGAGAGGCTGCATAATTTGATCTTTATTATGGCTGAAATTTGCAAAGAAATAAGCCATAATATATCACGATTTTTTAATGATATATATATTTCACAATATATCACGAAATAGACACATTTTATTAACTTTTTTAAAATAAAAAGAATACAATGTTGTTGCCAAAGAATTACAACACCAAAAAGCATAAAAATCTAAGGCATAAGTCTCTCTAATACAGTGTTTGTTAACCTCAGCACTATTGACATTTTGAACCAGATAATTCCTTGTTATTGGGGTCTGTACGTGCATGCAGGATGTTTAGCAGTATCGCTGGCCTCTACCCACTAGATGCAAGTGACACAACACAGTTGTGGCAACCAAAAGTGTCTCCAGACATTGACAGACAACATCCTCTGGGAAGCCAAACTCACCCATGGCTGAGCAATCCTTCCTCTCCGAGAAAACTCTAACAGTTTGGTGTTATATATAAACTTCTTTTAAACAATTAAGAAAAGTCTATACAAGCTGTTTTTACAAACCTGCTTTTTTTTCACTTAACAACATATCACAGACTCCTGTCCATGTCAATATTCATAGACCTACTTTATCTTTTTCACAGATACTTTGAATTTCACTGTATGAATCCACCATGATTATATATTAATGAACATTTTGGCTGGTTTGAAAATTTTCCAATTTAAAGTAATGCTATAATAAACCCATCTGCACTTATATCTCTGCAAACTTCTATTATTTCCTTTGGAATTGCTGGGTCAAAGGGTATACATATTTTTAATATAAATTTTTTTCTCTAGTTTTAAATATGCATTTCATATGAAACAAACCAATGTTGACTTAGGGCACACCTTTACCCATTTTTCTAAAAGAAAATAATAAATTCCTTCTTTCTTTGCACAGCGACCTGTGTTTTCCTAAGAGGAAAAAAATAAATGCTACTTTCTCTTGCCCTATTTTTAGTTAAGGCCTAAAACTTTGGCCAAGGAAACAAAAACTTATTCTTCTGTAACTGAAAAACTACATGCTAAAGCAGATCAAGTCATACTTGCAAGGTTGACAATGCAAACACCAGGAATTTTTTTTTCCTTTTTTTAAAATTATTTTTTCTTTTAGTTTTGCAAATACCAATTTTGGTTGCATGAATAGTTATTGATGAGCTACAGGGAGAGGAGCAATGTGGTCTTATTTCTCACCTTATAGGGAGAGACAGCCAAATTGTGAGGTAAACTGAAGTTCGTAAATACACAATTCTTCAGCTTGTGTCTTGGTAATAAATGTACCTCTAGGCAGTGAACCTGCCA
Source organism: Cabassous unicinctus (assembly GCA_029593785.1). Taxonomy (NCBI): domain Eukaryota; kingdom Metazoa; phylum Chordata; class Mammalia; order Cingulata; family Chlamyphoridae; genus Cabassous; species Cabassous unicinctus. The sequence continues at coordinate 3,218 of JAQZBX010070593.1, forward strand.
GTCCTTGGAGCACTACTTTGCTGATTAAGGAGATAAAAAGAGGATATAGTGGAAAGGGTCACTTCAAGAGTAATGAATCCTTATTCTGTCACTGTACTTTGTCAACAGGGGCAGAGAAGTTTAACAGGGATGAAACATCCTGGAACATCCAGGTGGCAACGTGGAGAAGGGCAAATCAGAGATGACTATTCTAGGCTATGAAAAAAACAGCAGAATCTATGATGGCTGAGAAATGACAATGTTGGTGAATTAAGTACATCTCAGGGAGAAGCTTTATTAAATTAACCTAATACCTTATTGCATGATCAATAACAATGTATTTATTTTATACTATGGCCTTGAGTGACTTTTCATTAGGAATTTAAATGACCTTAGAAAGCTACTGAGTATCAATTTAGAATACTTTCAGGAGATATTAGGCTGGCCTCAGAGCAAAAGATGAGTGAAAATGCAGCTTATTATTTAAGTTACAGAGAAAATGTCAAAAAACATTTCACCTTGGCAAGGGGGTGGTAGCTCAAGTTATGTATCCAACCATATAATAGTACTCTGGGTTGTGGATTCCTGGAAAAAGAGTGAAATAGATCAAGAAAGATGGTGTTTGCAATCCCAGTAGATACTAACCCAGATAATGGTTGAGATTGAGATGGTTGTGAGATTGGAAAAGACAGAGATATTGTTTTAAAATAAATACATAAATGAATTACTGGGATTCTGTAACAGATTTCATCAGTGCTAGCACTTCCCCCAGACGCCCTTGGATTCTTTTACCATTTTCTTGCTCATGGACTCTAGCCCCTGCATCTCTATGTTTGAGACTATGTTCGGGCTACCAGAATCGTTCTGTAGGACCCTAAGTGCACATCCCCCTAGATATCTCTTAAACAATGACTGACAGATGTAGCCTGCGGTTTCCCAATCTCAGCACTATGGACATTTGGGGCAGATAATTATTTGTGGTGGGGGTTGTCCTGTACCTCATAGGAGTTTAGCAGCACCCCTGCTTCTATGCATTGATGCCAGTAACACGTCCCTCCGGTTGTGACAAGCCAAAGGTCTCCAGACATTATCAGATGATCTCTGAGGGGCTAATCCTCCCCGATTAAGAACCACTGGTGTAGAAGTAAAAACGCCCCTGTTCCCTTGCCCTTAACTGGGCCATTCAGACATGTAACCCATGCTGGCTTCCCCTAAAGGATTATACTCTGTAAGTTGACTTGGTATTACATCTTTGCTCAACCTCCTTTCCTTTCCAATTTCTCACCCAGTTTTTCCTGTGAACACTTCCCAATAAATGACTATCACACAAATTCTCATCTCGGTATCTGCTTCTGAGGATCCTAACCTCTGGCAGACTCCATAATAATTGAGCTGTTGACAAGCCATCTAACTAGGCAGTCACAGAGTTTCACTGCATGGCACTACTTTAAATACCTTTGCTGACCCCTCTTATTGTCTATTTTCAAACTCTATTCAAAGGTCTATTCTTACTTGGTTTACTTAAAAACAAACAAAGGAAAAAATATATACTGTTAGTTTCAATGCATTTTTTCCCTGTGTATCAAAATCCTATTACCATTCTCAATTCTCTCACTCTCTCTCTCTTTCTGTCTCTCTCCCCTTGCTTACCTTAATGTATCATCATTATTTTGGATATGTGGAATTTCATTGCATTTTCTTTGAAAAAGATCACATTAAAAGGAATCTCTTTGAAGTGGATAATCCAATAAATTTTTCATAGTTATACAGGTTATGGAACAGTATATGCTGAGTTCCAATACAATTTTCTGAGATTTAATTAATATTCTAAATTAGTGTCTGGAATGCTTTATGTGTGGGCTGAAGAGACCACTGAAATCTTGGTTGAATAAGGATTTATGGGTGTATGAGACACACGGAGTTTATTACTGCTGCTATTTCTGAGGTAGATGCTTTCGGAAGCAGGATTTCTGGCCAAAAGCTGCATCACATACCCTTGGCAAGTATGCCTCCTTATTTTGTCTCTTCATTCTTCAGTCCAAATGAATCCAAATTAATTGCATTTTTATTGATTTTATTCGTTTGGCTTAGCAGGGTCATCAGAAGGGGATCATTTTTATTTTTATCTTCATTTTGAGATGTGTCTCAAGGCTACTTGTAAAATAAAAGGCACCAGATTAGTGGTGTTCAAGACATCCTTCTAAAGGCTCAAGTAGTAAACAGGGATTTAGAGACAAGCTGCAGCCAGAGAAAAGGTGTGCTCACTACTATTTTCTCCTTAAGGACAGTTACGAATTGAGAGGGTACTGGTTTAGCTCCTGTTGCATTTCCTGCTCCTAAAATATGTGTGAATAGATTTGATACCTCAAATTGCTTGGGCTTATCCAAACTTTTTTCTCTCCTTCATCCTTATGAAAACTAGTTGGAAAAAGTAAAAGAAAAATGGAAGAAGAGTGAAGGTTTTAATATGATCTACAGAGACCTAAAGAATATGAAAGAAGGTATTAAGATTACAAGTAGAAATATGGTGATACCCAGAAAAATTACAACTGATGGAACTTACGGGCGATAGTTAAATGTAGAAGTGTAATATTTTTACAGCAAAGACAAAGAAGGTATTATATCCATTCTAAGAGACAATCCTAAGGGGGTGTGTAAGAGGGTATGGGATTTTTCCTTTTGGAGTAATGAAAAAATGCTAAAATTGACTGAGGTGATGACAGCACAACTTTGTGATTAAAATGAGACCCTGAGTATATGCTTTGAATGGATTGTACAAAACACAGGGAATCCAGTGGTGGAAGAAGGACTGTAATTAACAGAACAAACATGAGAATACTCTCTCATGAACTATAACAAATATATAATACTAATATAGGGTGTTAATAACTGGTTGGGTTGGAGGAAAAATACACCAAATGTAAAATATTGGCTATAGTTAGTAGCAATGTTTTGAAGATGCTCTTTCATAATTTGTAAAAACTGTTTCACAACAATGCAAGGTGTTGGTGGTGGGGTGGTGTATGGGAGCCCTGTATGATAATATGCATGTTTGTTTTATAAGTTCACAAGTTTTACTATACACATTCCTTATGTATGTGCATGTATGAATGATATACTTCAATAAAATTTTATTTTAAAAAAAGATTACAAGTAGATAAGAAACGAGGAGAGGATCATGGTAAGATATTAATGTCTCTAGCACTCCAAGGAAGGTGGGTGAAGATTAGGCTCCTGAACGACAGGAGAGAAAAAAGAAGGTTCAGGAATGGTAATGGTGGGTGTGAGATCACACCGGCCAGAGAAAACTCACTTAGTTGTTCTGTAGGGATGGAGTTATGCAAACGAAAGAACCATGATGACATGTTAAGGGATCCTAGCTTAGACTAACACATCCAGCACATCTACATGCGATCACATATCAATGGGGATTCATAAAGTATTTTTGAAGGTAGATGAAATATATGGGAGTTGAATTTTAAAGGAAACTGTGTATAATATTATAAAACTTTCAAAGGTGTATTAAAAGGGCTACATTCCCTTCTCAATTAGAGGTGGAGTGGACATCACCATCCCAGAATCCTCAGGACTGGGGAATGAACTATGGACTAAAGTAGAATTACTGGTATTCTACTATAGACTTATTGTGATTCTTGCAATGGAAGAAATTATATCATTGATGTGGAGGCAGTGGCCACTGGAGGTTCTGAGGGGAGGGAGAGGGAAAAACAGGTGTAATAGGAGGGCATTTTTGGGGCTTGGGAATTGTCCTGAATGACATTGCAATGACAGATACAAGCCATTATAAATCTTGCCATAGCCTACAGAATTGGTTGTGAGAGAGTGTAAACTACAATGTAAACTATAATCCATGCTTAGTGGCAATGCTCCAAAATGTGTTCACCAATTGCAATGAATGTATCTCACTAATGAAGGATGTTGTTAATGTGGGAAAATGTGGGAGGTATGGGGAGTGGGGCATTAGGGAAGCTCCTATATTTTTTATGTGATATTTGTATAATCTAAGTATCTTTTTAAATTTTTTTTAATGAAATAAAAATAAAAGGGCTACAGCACAATTCTACATGCTTCAGTGGAAGGCACCAGCAACTAGAAGCTGACTTTAAAAGGGATTCTTAGACTGTAAGAAGAGAGTGTTGAAGGGGATGGTGGTTGTAACAGTGGATGAAGATGAAACAGGAGGAAAGAAATGGAGCCTGAGAAGAAGAAACTAAGAAGGGCGAGATTAATAGAGGCACCGTGATGCCATGTCAGAGGTACAGGGGAGAGGAATAAAGTCCCCTGGGCTATCCTATGCCAGAAGGAAAACGCAGCCACCAGAAGCCAGGAAGAGTCAAGGAAAGAGTCTTCCCTAGAACCTTCAAGGGAGACGGTCTGCTGACCCCTTAACTTAAGGCAGCCTCTAGACCTGAGAGAGGAAAAATGTCTTTTGTTTTAAACCACCCAGTTTGTGGTCCTTTGTTAGGCAGCCCTAGGAAACTAATACAGGTCCTAGATGAAATAGGCTACTTTGTGTTTATTATTAGAACTTAAAATGGGTCAGGTTTAAGAAAAAAATCTCAAAAATACTAAGGTCAACAGATGTGTGGTAGCCTAAATGGATATAAATTTATATTTTATGAATAATAATTCTCAAGAGTTCATATTTCCATATTGAAGTACTAATATTAAATCTGTACATTTTGGAAAGTACTGCACATTTATTTTCCAAACTCTGAGTTCGGCTTATTTCTGGATGTGAAATCAAACCACAGCTCCTTTATAAAGAGTAACTACACCAAATGAGGTCATGAATAAGCCAAAAGGAAAACTCACATAAACCGAGCAAAACATTTGAAAAGCAATGCTGAGCAGATTTCACAATTTAATGTAAGGAATACTTCTGGGTTTGAATTATCTTTTGAGTAGAAAAATTACTAATTCTATCCTTCATTTATCATCATCCTTTTTTTACAGTGCAGTTATCTCCCCAAAAGTGACTGTAAAAACCACCTTGTGTAGTTCCATATTTCTTCTTCCTTATTTACTTCCGTATCACATTTCTTCGGTTTGAAAATAGCAAAATTATTTTCTGAAAGTCTTTGCACTGTCAGCTCCAGCTGGGAACTGAAACACACACGTGCCCATGCACATACACACATGTGCTTCTTGTCTCTCATATTATCTGCAGCTAGTGAGCTGAGAACATCATGTATATTTTTGCTGAGGATGCTTGAAGACAGTTTTTTCTTCAATTTTCCTAGCACCAAGCTGTTGATATACCCAAAGACTTATATTATCAGAAGGATCAAATTTTAGGTGCCATCTTTTCTTCATTCATTCAACATGTGTTTATTAAGTAAATTACCCAGCACTGTCCTGGGTGCTGGGCATAAAGCAATGGATGAGACACAAGCCTTAATGTTCCAATGAGGGAGAAAAGTAGATAAAGAGACATTAATGATAGGGATAGGGAAGTATCCACTGCCATGGAACATGTGGAGAGACACCCAGCTTTGGCATCAGGGTGGGCTTCATATAGGAAATGATGTCTAAGTTGGCATTTGAAGGACAAGAAAGAACTATCCAGTCACTAGTGAAAGCATGTGAAGGGGAAGAGCACGGAGAAAGGGATAGTGGAATAGTAAATGGGACTGTACAGGAAGAAAGTCCCCAAACTCTAATTTCTTATAATACATGTTAAGGGCTTATGACATTAACTGAAGACAATGGGAAGCTACAGATGAGTTTGATACATGAAAAAATTACATAAGCTCTTTAATGTGTATTTATTTTGTCACTAATAACAATGATTTTAAAACAACTTATTTTTTCCTAAGCTGTTCACTAGCCACTTATATCTGTGATTCATTCTCTTTTTCTAGTTCTTTCTGCCTCCTGTTCTTCCTGTGGAGAATATGAAATATAATACTACAATGATAGATGAACTAGCAAGCAAAGAATTCTTAATAAATGTTCTTAGGTAATATTAATAAGGGATATAAAACATTTTAGTTTTCATGATACCAATATAAAATTTCATTTCAAAAATTGCTGCATCTCTGTACATGTACAAAATGAGGGAAGGAAGGACACACAAGAATATTTGAAAGAAGAGTGAGTAATAATTCAAGAAGGCTATATCCCAGAATGTACTGAGGTTTGCAAAATATGTCATAGGAAACAAAGAAATCCTTTCAGTTTTGAAAGGCATAGATAGGATTCTTGGTTTCAGTGCTTTAACATTGACAGATGACGATGAGAAAGCAGAGCTACTCATTTTTTATTTTGCTTTATCTTTTATGATTGGTGAAGAAAGAGTAAATGTTGGGATGAGAGAATTGAAGACCAAGACAAGTGGGGAGAACTACAGAAAGTCTTGTACTAAATGTGCTTGAGTCTCTGCTAGCTGTTGTTAGAGGGCTGTAAGGAACTGTGGGGAAAACAGGAATAGTGCTGGATGATAGGAAAAGTATGCTATCTCAACTTTCAACAAGGAAAGGGAAGTTGAAAAGGGAGTTAGCAGCACTGCTTGTATATCTCTGGCCCTACCCACCTCCATGGAATTATGAATTCAGAGGCTGAATTGCAACTATCTGGATTTCTTAAAAATCTTCACAAGTAATCCTGATACAATAGCAGAGCTGAAAATCTGCTATTAATCTGTGAACCTGATGTCAACTTCAGGCAAAATTTTAAAACGCATGATTCTCTTGGTTGAAACACCACTTTATGAGCACATAAAGAGAGAACAATTGATTGGTAACTACCAACATGGGTTCATGAAGAGCAAACCATTCCAGAAAATTTTCATTTTCATTTTAGTTGAGAGAAATACATATATTAATATCTTACAAAAGCTATTCCATGCAACACTAGTTCTACCAGATATTAATAGCTATTGTAAGAACAAAAAAGATACTATATTAAATAAATTTGAGAAGTTCTGACCTCAACAAAGTTAATTTGATTTACATATTAGGTATTCTTATTCTTTAATAAGATAATGTACATTTGATCTCCAAGAGGGACTTAATACAAAGTCTTTCCCAAACACTTTTATCCTTGACCCCTTCTTCCTGACCTATCTCTTAGAACCAGTGTTTCTTGGAACATATAACTAAAAAGAGATTATCTTGGTTAAACCAATGCATTTGACAAAGTGTTTTATGCTATCTTTGCAGGAATTGTGGAGGAATGTTGGCTATTAATTGTATACATAGTTTTTATGCCTGATAGAATGTGTATTAGTCAGGATTCTCTAGGGAAACAGAATCAACAGGAGATATCTGTATGAGATTTTATAACATTCTCTCACATGACCATGGGGATGCACAAGTCTAGATTCCACAGGCCGGCTGCAAACCAGGGGCTCCCATGAAAGTCCAATGAAGGTCCTTGATGAGTTTCCAGGAGACGCTGGCTGTCCAAAGACGAGCTAGGAAATTCTCTCTGAATGCTGAAATCACTTTCCCTTTTAAGGCATTCAACTGATTGGCTGAAACGTCACTCATTGCTGACGGCAATCTCCCTGGTTTATCATAGGATAATCAGCTATCTATGCAGTAAACTCACTGATGACTAAAGCTCGTAAATGTCCTTGTCTTACAATTAGCCCAGTGCTTCCTTGACCAAACAACTGGGCACAATTACCTGGCCCAGGTTGACACATTAGCCTAATCATCACAGAATGACAGTACTTTAAGTGCAGATTAGTTGATAAGAATCAACCTGGAGAACTCTGCTATTCATTCACTCATGCATTCATTCATTTATTCAAAAAGTATTTATTAAATATCTGATATTTACTAGGCACATGATTCTTGATGCTGTTTTCTTTAATAGCTTCATCAACAATTTTGATGTGTTATATATACTATGCATATCAAGCCATAGCAAATGGCTGAAAGCTGGAAGGTATAAAGAATATGTTGCACGTTGAAAGCTAGGGTTAAGATTCCTAATCACTACCCCTGGCTATAACAATGAGCAGAATATGATTAGATGAAATCCAATAATAAAAACAATTGCACAAACCTCAGCAGTATAAAAAAGAATCAGAAGTTTTATTGACTACAATATCAATATGAGTTAACAAAAATGTTAACCAAGTTTTAAGATGCATTAAGAAAAATACTGTGTTAATAAAAGGAAGTTTATAGTTCTGCTGAACTATCTAATGCCAAATATCAGACAAGAAGAAGCATAATTAGGATTTGCTGTCCTTGAAAAGGAGACATCATTAAACCAGAATTCACCTAGAGAAGAGAAACCAAGATGACTGGGATCTCAAAACCAGTACAATGTGGGAAAGGGAAGGGAGGTGCAGCATATGGGAATCCCCTATATTTTTTATGTACCATTTATGTAATCCAAAGCTTTTTTTAAAAAAAATTAGTTTAAAAAAACCAATATACCTAAAGAAGAGTTGCAAGAGTGAATAACATTACACTTACGGGAAAAAAAAAAAAAAAAGAGTAGGAGTTCATGACTGCTATGTTTAAATTAAATAAAGGAATTAATCCATAAGCCAGTGGAAATTTATAATGGCAATTAGTAGAAATATAAGAAGTTTGGGACTCAACACAGGAAGAACTTTGTAACTATTAACCTACCCAAAAGTTTAGTAAGCTACCTCTTCACTAAAGGTATTTAAGCAAAGGCTATATTACCATTTTCCAAGAATGGTATAAAATGGTGCACTATATTTTCTGTTTTATCACCTATAAGAAGAATTTGAACTAGAAAACTATTTCCTAAGGTCCCTTTCAACGATATAATTTTGGCTTTATCAGTGTTAGTGAGGGATTTCTTCATCTGTGATCTGAACACCATGCTTTCCTACCTCATTCATTCATTTACAGGCCCTTACCAAGTACTTACTATGTACCAGGCACTATGCTAAGCACTGGGCATCATAAAAGAATAAGACATGACTCGTGCTCTTGTTATTTTATATTAGAGACATATTAAAAGTGATGAGAACTCAGAAGGTGGTTTTTATATCAATCATTTTGTTGAAGAATTGATTAATGTGAAAAGGTTAGGAAAGGCTTTTTAGAGGAGAAGGCATTTGCACTGGACCTTGAATTAATCAATATTACATGCTTTCTAAAACTTGACCTAAAGTTGTTTTTTAACACCAATTAAGGCTCTTAATGTTCCGTGAACCCTGGCACTTCAATTCCTAACATTATTTTTCTCTCTCTCTAATATCCTCCACCTCTCTCTCTCTCTCTCTCAGCTCTTTTCTTCCATGTTTTCCTATCTGCCTTTGACAAACCTGACAGTTTTACCTTTTTTTCCTCTCTCCCTTCCTGAATAGGGGCTTGTTGTGCCCTCACTGAATTCTTGTGGCAGACTCCCCACCCCTAGGATCACCCTTCCTTCTCCCAGCACCTACCTTAGTCATTCCCACTCCCACCCCGAAACTCCTGGCCATCATAAATATCCTGCCAGTTAATCCTCCTAAATCCTCCCACCCTCCTGTCTAATAATCTGTGATGGAGCCCTCTTTTCTATCAAATCAAACAAATGCCCCTTCAAGGTTTCAGGTTCAATTATGACCTGGTTGCTCTGTCTTTCTACTCTTCCACTATCCGTCTTCCTCCTCCATCCCTTCACTGTCCCTTTCATGAACAGTATTTCTTAAAATTCATAGAATTTTGCTCATATTTCTCTTACATGGAATGTTGTTTCTGCTCCCTCCAGCCTGATTCTCCTCACCATATTCTAACTACATTTTAAAGCCTAGTTTAAATACTATCTCCTTCTCTAGACTCCAATGACATTGAACTCAGTAATACATAGCTCACTATTTAAACATCCTTTGATAGTTTCATATATATATATTAGTTTTTTCTTCCCTTAGTTATAAACTCCTTAAAAACAAGGGTATTTCCTGTATCCCCAGCACAGTGTTAAATCCACACTGGACATAAATAAATACTTCTTGGGTTATCATTTATTTGGGGAACAACAACAAAATGAGGAAATTCTCCATCAAATCCAGTGTTTGACTGAGGTGTGGATAAGTGGTGCAATTGTTCAGAGTAACAATCTATAAAGGGCATTAAATTATAAGAAATGTCTATTGATATGTAACAAAAAAGAGAAAAAAACTGTTCAGAACTCTCCTAAGGGAGACTATTATATGTGGAGGGAAGAAATACTAACAAGCCCTTAGGATACCAGATGAAACCTGCCAAAGGGTACAACAAGGCTATGGCAACTGGGCAAGCTACTAGTAGTCCCCTCTGTCCTCCCTCATTTACTCAGCACTCAACCTGTCCTCTAAATAAATGTTAAAAAATGTATTTTACACAACTATCGGTTTATAGGGATATGAAAGCTTTAGCCTTCCCTCAGTATCCATATGTTACCACCTGTATTAGTCTGTCAAAGGCATGCTAATGAAAAGTTCCAGAAATCTGTTGGCTATTATGAAGGGATTTATTTGGGGTAAAAGCTTACAGTTACAAGTCCCAAAAGAGTCCAACTCAAGGTCGCTTTCTCACAAAAGTCAGTTGCCACGTGTTGAAGCAAGATGGTGGCTGATCTCAGCCTTCCACTCTGGGCTTCCTTTCTCTCAACTGCAGGCTGGCATAGGGCTTGTCTTTCAGGGCTTCCTCTCTCTCCTGGCATAGGGCTCATTTCTTTCTGGATCTTCTATATCAGTCTTTACTCTCATCCCAAGGTCAGTTGGAAACTATCAGGCAAATGGCTCATCTGTCCCTGGGCCCCAGGATCAAAAATGGCAAAGCTCTCTCTCTTCCTATGTCTTCTTGAATAAGTATCCATTTATATAGGCCCACCAAGGGGCCGGGGACTCAACCTGAGTCATATCTTTACTGACATGGTCAAATCAAAGCCCTAAACTTAACAGATAATTTAATCAAAGATATCTCAGCTGAATCTAATACAATTAAATGGTATCACACCCAGAGGAATAGATTAGTTTACAAGCATAATCTTTCTCTTTTAGGGATTCATAAAAAAATCTCAAACTGTCAAACCACCCCTCCTTAATTAACTCCAAAGAGAGCATGAAGTGAAGTAATATCTTGCCTACCCTCAAATCTATCACCATATACAACTTACACAGTGTATCAATACATAAAATTCATTGACAAGTATCTCCAGCTATTTCTAGAAAGAAGGCATTGTAGAGAGAGCACAGGAGTTGGTGGCAGAGAATCTGGGTTGATGACCTGGATTCAAATCTTGTTAACTAGTTCTGCCCTGGGGCAACTTAATTTCCACCCCTGCCAAATGAATCCTAATTCCTCATCTGCCAGATGGGGTGTTTGTTAGGTCCAGAATGTATGTAAACCCTTGAGCAATATACACATATTAATCTGTTTATAGACAAGTATAAATGGGCATGGGCATTCACTGGTAGATGGCCCTTCAGTTCTAGGTAAAAATTCCTTGGTGAAGTGATTGCTTTTGCTCTCTAGAAAAACCTTTGGCTTATGATTGGATAGTTTTCCTCCAAAAACATATATTTTATAAGATACTCATATTAGGTTGTTATAACCATTGTCTATCTTCAATCGTATGCCTCTAACTGAAAAATAATGGTGGAGCATTGACCAGGAGATGATCTTTCTTCATTATGAGTAACATCAGAAAGTATATACTATACACATGTTTGCTTTATTCAACAATTATTGGTATGATGATGTATTAGTCAGCCAAAGGGGTGCTAATGTGAAATACCAAAAATGGGTTGGTCTTTATAAAGGGTATTTATTTGGGGTAGAAGTCCACAGTTACCAGGCCATAAAGCATAAGTTTCTTCCCTCATCAAAGTCCATTGTTATGTGTTGGAGCAAGACAGCTGCCGACATTTGCCCAGGGTTCAGGCTTCTTGGCTTCCTCTCTTCCCGGGGCTGCATTTCTCTCCGGGCTTAGCTCCTGTTTCCTCCACAAGGTCAGCTGTAGGCGATCAGGCGAATGGCTCGCTTCTCTTCTCCTGAGGCCTTCTTTCTAACATCAAAGCTGCTTCTCAAAGACTGCTTCTCAAAAGACTGCTGCTCCTCTGTTCTTTGCCTTGCCTTTTATATTCAATTCCCCACCCACCAGGGGGTGGGGCTCAACGCCCTATTGATTGACATGGCCCAGTCAACGCCCTAATCATAATTCAATCATGCCCAGATTAACAGATCAGATTACAGGCATGATCCAATT
>JAQZBX010070594.1:0-15387 GCA_029593785.1 Cabassous unicinctus
CCGGGAAGCGAACCCGGGGCCTCTCATATGGTAAACGGGTGCTCTATCCATTGCACCACACCCGCTTTCTGCCGTGAGGTTGCTGCATCAGCCCACCGCACCGCTCAGGCCAGCGTGCCCTCACAAGGAGGCCTCGGGACACGAACCCGGGCCTCCCATATGGTAAACGGGGTCTCTATCCACTGAGCCACACCCGCTTCCCTGTTGCAGATTTTTAAGCAACATGCATATATGGTCATGTTACCTGCAAACAGTAAAAGTTTTACTTCTTTCTTTCCATTTTGGATGCCTTTTTGAATTCATTTTTATTTTATTTTATTTTTTGCCTAATTTCTCTGGCTAGAACTTCCAGTACGATGTTGAAAAACATGTTCACAGTGGTTATCCTTTTCTTGCTCCTAATCTTAGAGGGAAAGCTTTCAGTCTTTCACTGTTAAACATAATGTTATCTTTGGGTTTTTCATCTATGCCTGTCATCATGTTGAGGAACTTTCCTTCAATTCCTAGTTTTCTAAGTATTTTTATCAAGAGAAGGTGCTGGATTTTGTCAAATACCTTCTGCATCAATTGAGATAGTAATGTGGTTTTTTCCCTTCATTCTGTTAATGTGGTATATTATTTTAGTTCATTTTCTTATTTTGAATCACCCTTGCATACCTGGAATAATTCCCACTTGATTATAGTGTGTAATTCTTTTAATGTGCTGTTGGATTTGGTTTGCTGGTATTTGGTTGAGGATTTTTGCATTTATATTCATGGGAGATATTGGTCTGTAAGTTTCTTTTCTTATAGCTTTATCTGGCTTTGGTATGAGGGTGATATTGACTTTGTACAATGAATCAGGGAGTGTTTCCTGTCTTCAACTTTTTGGAAGAGTTTGAGTTGTACTGATGTTAATTCATCTTGGAATGTTTGTTAAAATTCCCCGTGTGAAGCCATCTGGTCCTAGGCTTTAATTTGGTGGGAGGTCTGTGATTACAGCTCCAATCTCTTTACTAGTTGTTGAAATGTCACAATCTTATATTTCTTCTTGAGTCAGTGTAGATAGTTTGTGTGTTTCTGGGAATTTGTCCATGTCATCTAGGCTTTCTAATTTGTTGGTATATAGTTGTTAATAGTGTTCTCTTATAGACTTTTTTTAAAATTTCAGTGGGGATGGTAGTAATGCTTGCCTTTTCATTTCTGATTTTAGTCATTATGTCCTCTCACTTTTTTATTTGTCAGTTTAGATACAGGCTTGTCAATTTTATTGATCATTTCAAGCAACCAATTTTTGTTTTTGTTCATTCTCTCTATTGTTTTCTTAATTCTCTATTTCATTTATCTCTACTCTAATCTTTGCTATATCCTTTCTTCTTCTTGCTTTGGGTTTAGTTTGCTCTTCTTTTTTTAGTTCTTCTAGTTTTGAGGTTAGGTCTCTGATTTGAAATCTTTTTTCTTTTTCAATGTCAGCATTTAGAGCTATACATTTCCCTCTCAGCATTGCCTTTGCTACATCCCATAAGTTTTGGTATGTTGCATTTTCATTTTAATTCACACCTAGATATTTCCTGATTTCCCCTGTAAATTCCTCTTTAACCCATTGGTTGTTTCAGAGTACATTGTTTAATTTCCATGTATTTGTGAACCCTCCACATCTCCCACTATTATTAATTTCTAGCTTTGTTTCATTGTGGCAGGGGAAGATACATTATATAATTTCAATATTTTTGAATTTATTTATACTTGTTTTGTGACCTAAGATTTGGTCTATCCTGGAGAATGATCAACATGCACTCAAGAAGAATGTGTATTCTGTTGCTGTTGGGTGAAGTGTCCCACACATGGCTGTTAGGTCTAGTTGGTTTAGAGTAATGTTCAATTCTTGCATTTCCTTTTTTATCTTCTGTCTAGATATTCTATCCATTATTGAAAGTGGTGTATTAAAGACTCCTTTTATTAATGTAGAACTGTCAATTTCTCCCTTAAAATCTTTCAGTTTTGTTTCATATATTTTGGGGCTACGCTTTTAAGTGCATATATGTTTATAATTGATATATCTTCTTGTTGAATTGATCCCTTTATCAGTATATAATGACTGTCTTTGCCCCTCCTAACTGTTTTTGACTTAAAGTCTATTTTATCTTCTATTAGTATAGTTACCTCAACTCTCTTTTGGTTACTAATTGCATGGTATATAGTCTTCCATCCTTTCACTTTCAATCTATTTATGTCTTTGAATTTAAGGGGAATCTCTTGTAGATATTCACATAGTTGGATCATGCTTTTTTAATTCATTCTACTAATTTCTGACTTTTGGCTGGAGGGTTTAATCCATTTACATTTAAAGGATCACTGGCAGCCAGTCTTCAGGAAGAAAGCATGGCTGTGATGATGCATTGGTATGGGTATTTTCACTGTCCCCAAACTGTAAGCTAATAAATTCCCTTTGTTAAGCCAAACCATTTCATGGCATTTGCTGGAGCAGCTGAGTTAACTAAAACAGTGGGCAATTGTTTCTTTCAGAACTTTGAGTATTTCTACCTCCTGCTTTCTTGCCTCCATGGTTTCTGATGAAAAATCAGCACCTAATCTAATTAGATGTCCCTTACACAAATCATATTGCTTTTCTCTTGCAGCCTTCAGAACTCCCTTCTTGTCTTTGGCATTAAACAATTTGATCAATTTGTGATGGGGCATAGTTTTCTTCAAGTGTATACTATGCTGCTTGTTTTTCTCTGGATTTTTGGATGTCCATATTCATGGCTTTTGCTAACTTTGGAGCATTTTCTAACATTATTTCCTTTGAATATTCCTTTTGACACTTTCTCTCTTTATTCTTCTTCTGGGACTGCCACAATGTGTATAATGGTATGCCTGATAGTGTCCCAGAGGTGGCTTAGGCTATTTTCACTTTTTATAATTGTTTTTTTCTTTCTGCTACTCAGCCTGGCTCATTTTAATTGTCTTCAGTTTCACTGATTCTTTCTTCTGCCAGCTCCAATCTGTTGTTAAAACCCTCCTAGGAATTTTTTATTTTATTGTGGTCTTCAAATTCAGTAGTTCTGTTTGATTCCTTTTTAAAATTTCTATCTCTTTATTGAAACTCTCATATTGTTCATTCATGGTTTTCTTTCTGATATCCTTTAGTTCTTTGTCTATATTCTCCTTCAATTCCTTGAGCTTATTGAATATCATTTTCAAAAATTCTTTACCCGATATGTCCATAGTCTGGTCTTCACTGATGCCTTCTGGATCGTCTTCCTTTGGATGGGCCATGATTTCCTGTTTCTTTGTTTGTCTTGTAATCTTTTGTTGCACTGTACATTATAATATTTTAAAATGTTATCTGTAGGACTTATTCCCTCAGACATCTGTTTTTTTATTTTTAAGCAGATACTGATATGGCAGACATTTTCTTAAGTGTTAGCCCTCCTATCAGGAAGGTCCACCAAGGCAAATGCAAAGTGGAGTGTCCTCATTGACTTTCATGGCTCTTTGTCTTGTCCTGGGCTTGTGCTTGCTCGTAGCCCTAGGAGTTCCCTGTTTATAGGAGTGTGAATGCCCCTTTTACTTCCCAGGGGACAGAACTTCTCCCTCTCCCGGGCATCCCATGGCTGGAACTTAAAGCAGGTAAGCCTTTGCCCCAGGCTGTCCATCTCATTTGCTTCTTATACTGATTTTATTGTCTCAAGCTGCCCCAGAGAAAACTGCCTGGAGGGCAAATTCTGGGAGGGGGGCATGATGGAGAGGAGTTCCAAAATCAGCCTTTCCTAGCAGGAACTAGGCCAGGGACCTACAAAAGACTGCCAGCTGCCTCCAAATTACCCTGGACAGGGGATAAAGAGGGGCCAGGAAGGCCACCAGAGTTTCTTCATGGCTCCCCCAAGCTGCATTCTCTTGACTTGGCCCCTATCCTGCCCATGAAGCCCTTGAACTCTCTCTGCAGCTCTGAGGAAGTGTAGCATGTTTAAATCTCCTCTCCCAACTTTGGGAGCCACCCTGAGAGCCGGGACCCCAGTGATCAGAAGTAGCTGATTGAAACCTGTGATCAGCAATCAGCCCATATCCACTCTAGATCTTGGGAAATGGATTTTCACGTGCATTTATGGCACTGGCAAGATGCACCAGGGCTGGACCCCATGGCAACCTGCCGTGAGAGTGGGGGATGGGCGCTGGTAACCACTGTTTGGAGAGAACAATTTACTGCTATTTACCACATATTTACCAGCCTCTTCCACTCTTCCTTGGGTGCTGTACAGTGTTTTCCTAGACTCTGGAGTTTTGAAATATTTGATTCAGACAGTTCCTGCCTGTTTAATAGTTGTTCTGTTGAAGGGACATGTTCCTGGAGCTTCCTGCTCCACCATCTTCCCACAATGCACCGGCCACGAGAAAGATTTTAACTCTTCCAGGAGGCACAGGCCTCAGAGGTTGTTTTCTTTAGCTACAGGGTGAAAATTACTTCTTTTTGAGGCTTCCACCCTCAAAATCAGTCCCCCGGGGTACAGGGCCTACCTCAGGCCTAAATACTCATTGTTTCCCTTTTTGACAAAGTCTGCGATTTCAAGCTCTATTTGTGTCTATTATGCAGAAAGACATCCATGTCAGCTGCAAAGGCCCGGGATCATGGGCTTAGAAATGGAAATTTCCCTTTCTCATCCCGCAGCCACCAGCTGAAGTGATCCCTGAGGGGGGTGTTTCAGCCCAAGGCCCCAAGACAGAAAGTCTTGCAAAGCACAACAAAGCATCTTGGTGTTTTGATTACGGAGCAAAAACAGAAACGCTGCTTGCTGGTTTTGAGTATGCTGATAGCTGTTGGGAGGAGCGCGACAGGCCCTCTGGGCTGGGCATTTGTAGGGAAAGACACACGGCCCTTATACGCCCGAGTGCATGCACCCCAAACCCCCAGAGCACCTGCCCCCACCCAGCCGGCCCATCCCGTCCCGGGAACAACAGGCTGGCTGGCGTATGGAGCCTCACCTTCGTCCTGCTCCGTCTCTTTTCCCCACTCTTCTTCCTCAATCCCATCAGTCTTTCAAGTCCTTTATGCTTCGATGCTTGTATATGAGTGTGTGTAATCAACAACAACCACAAAACTCAAATGAAAAATAAACCAAACTGATGGTTGATCTGTTATTCAGAATGTGGCTCAGATTTTCCATTTGGTTGCTGCTCTGTCAGCTTCTTTTTTAATGGGGTCCTGTTCGCACGAGGCTGTGTCAGATTTTCATGGCAATTTGGTGAAGCCATTAATGCATTAATTGAGATAAACACCCTGTCGTGTTGATACGTTTGGGAGGCTTATTAAGAACTGAAAAGAGTGCGTGATGCACGCGACTCTCCCCCAAAGTGAGATGAGCACTTCTTCCTTCTGGAGAGTACTAAAGCAAGTGATTAAATTATCCAAAGCCCTCATCAAAGGCCCAGAAGCTTTCAGGCAGAGGCAAGGGTGCTGGGCAGGCAGGTGCATAAAAGCAACAGCGAGCAGGAGGAAATCAGCTGATTCAAAGTATTATAGACTTTGGCAGCTTTTAATGATTGGAACGGACCGGAACCCCCATTGCTCAGCTGGACAAAGTGACCAATTAACTATGTAGACCCTGGTGATGGGACCGTCTTGCACAGCTGTCATTACTGTTGTCTGAGGGCGCAGTTCCAAGTTAACATGTCCAAATATTTTAATATATATATTCATGTGAGATTAGTTGTGGGATAAAACAATATTTGATGCTTTTGGAGGCTGGGAAAATATTACCAGCAGGAGCTCTGTGATTTTAAAATTTCATTATAGAGATTCCAACTTTCTTTTCTCTTCCCCTAATCTTCTCTCCTTCTACTGTGAAAAGCTGCACAAAATAATAATTAGGCTGAACCTACAAGTGTGGATAGCAGGCTGCACGGGGAGCTGGGGGACCGGAGCCCATGCAGCCAGCCGGGAGGCGTGCAGCCAGGCTGGTGCAGGAGGTCGGAAGGATGGCTTCATCGGAGGGGAGACTCTTCCACGCCAAGGACTTGGGCACCCACCGGCGGGTTCCGTGATGCAACCGGCTTCACTCCCTGGTGGGTGCAGCAGGCCATTCCCTGTCATCATGCTTCCTGGGGAAGGAAGGGCTGCCCCTAAGGTTGCCAGGCTGTGCCCTGCTTGAGCGGCCCACGGCAGGGTGGGGGCTTGCGAGCTGGGAGGCAGAGTGTCTGCTTGCTCTGGGATGACTCCGTCACTCAGGACCGTGGGACCAGGTGCTACCCTTGTCTTTTTGTGCATGTAAAGTCACGACCTAGGAACTCTAGAGCCATGCCATGGAGATCTCTAAACGCAAGCAGGTGAGGCTGCGTCACAGCACCCAGGGGGTGGCAAAAGCCTCTGTGTCCCCCTGTTCTTTCCCTGTCAGAGCCTGACGGTTGCAGTTGCCTACTACGCAATTTCTAGTTTGTTCCCTGAGGCCAAGGCTGCAACACTCAGCCGGGGCCCAAGGTAACCAATCCCGCCCTTGCAGAAACAGGGCTGTGCTGGTTGGGGAGCCAGGGGGCTGCCTGAACGCTGCCTGCGTGTGCCGTGCCCCTCCCCGTCCTCCCCACCGCCCCTACACTTCCCGCTGTGGTCCCCTCTTTCCTCCCACCGTCCTTTCCCTCCTCCTCATCGGGGAATCTCGTGCACTAACTAAGCATCATCTAATCGGTAACTTCCAGAAGATGCCAGTTCAGGGCTGGATGAAATTAAGCCTTCTCCTGCAGCAATACATTTGTGATTTTAAAAAGGCTGCTTCTCTATTAACAGAGAATGCCAAGTTACTGGGCGGTGGATGGGAAAGGCGAGAGAAGTGAGGGCGTTGACAGCATTTAGAGATGACTGCAGTGGTTCTGCGACCAGAGAATTTGGTCCACGAGGGCGCTGCCCAGGAGGTGCTGTGACTCCTTAACCGCGGTGCGTGCCTCCCTCCGCCTGCGGCGCGGCGTTGGCTCACTCCATTGTAATCAGACTTGCTGCTGTATTTATGTAGCGAGGTTCCTTTGAGGATAAGATCTCAGATTGCTGCGGAAGTTTTACCCACCGTCTAGGGACCGCCGAGACAGGGATTGCCAAAGATTGGGTGGCCCTTGTCTGCACCAGATTCAGAAGTGAGTTTACTCTGCTTCTGCTTCCTGTCAGGAAAGAATCTGCCTCAGGGAGCAGATGCTTCCCAATTCCTAATAAAACCCACTCTCGATGCAGAGAGCAAGGTCAAAAAACGGCATGAGTGGTGATCCCCCGGCAAGAGATGGCCCCACTTGGGGCCCTCTTCCTTCCCAGGCTGGCTGGTGCAGGAGTCGGGCAGCGGCACGCGCTGTCCGTACAGCGAAGCCCGAGGCCGTGGCTGGTCGTGGCGCTGTCCTCACGGAGCCCTCCTGCCCGGGGCGTCGCGGCCCTCTGCCCTCTAGAACGCGAGCCTCTGAGGACAGCAGTTTCTCTGCTCCGCTGCATGCCTGGTGCACATGCAGCCAGGAAATAGTGACCAAGGGCCCAGCCTCTGCCCCTGACCTCTCAAGGTCATTCACGTGTAAGGCAGCTATACTGACCATATGGAAAAGTCCATGTCTGTAGTGTAGGTGAAAATTAAAAGGATGCTTCTTCAGTAGTTTAAATGAAAGTTGTAGAAGTGCTTATTTTCATCAGGTTGGAAAATTTTACCTGCAGGGCTTGTGAAGCACATTTCAAAAAGGTCCTGGTGTAAGATAAAAATGGGACATCAATGATAATTAGCATTTATGGGGTACTGTCACCCTGCCGCCTTCTGCTCCCCTCACAAGGCACCTGCCAGGTTGTCCCCGGAGTCCTACCTGTTTTCCAGGTGAGGAGAGCCATTTTCAAGAGGTTAGGTCCCTTGCCCAAGATCACACTGCCAAACAAACACTGGGGCTTGCACTCCACTCTCCATCAGGGCCCGGGGTCCTGCGTGAAAGAGGCCACTCACGTCCTCACTGCCCCACTGCCCCCTCCAAAGGGGTCTTGTGCCCGGATGGACAAGTGGCTCATGACTTGCTGACATCCTGACAAGGGCCGGTCACCCATGCAAAAGACGGCTTTTGTTCTGGAGCCCCAGGCCTCTGGGTTCTGGCTGGTCCTGGCTCAGCCGCCATCTCCAGCATCCCAGAGGTGCCCCTGCAGACTGGGTGGATGTGCGCTGTTTCTTTGCCAGGAAGGTTCTCTTCTTGTCCCACGACCAGGCCTCCATGGGGCTCAGGGGAGCCCAGAGCTCTGGCTGGAGACACCTCAGTGGACTATCCAGGTTCTGGGTTCGGGGCTCGGCCTGAGCTCAGAACCCTCAGCCGCCCGGCCTCCAGCTGCTCAGGAGCCCTCATTCCTCACTGGCCCAGTGCTGTTCACACAGACCTGCCTCTGCTGGGATTCTGGAAAGAGGAAGACACTACACATCCCACCAGCCCTGTCCGTGGATCTGCTGCCGCCCATTGTGCATGGAAGTCTATATCTCCAGCCTATACCGCAAAGTTTACTTTACAAGAAATCTCTTTGTTCTTCACGATATTTATTATTTAGTCATCCTTGTGGATGAGTGGAGCTTTCGTTCTTAATTTACTTTTCTTCACACAAGTGAACAAGAGAAAACGCCTTCTCATCTATTGCGCTAACAACACCACCCTTTTTCGTGTGCAATGGTTTGTTCTGTCTATTCCGTGGGTTAGACGGTGAGCGTCTTGAGGTCAGAGGCCAGGTCTTACCATCTTGGTTTCCCTGGTGTCCTCACAGCAGGAGGTGGGCGCCGAGCCCTCCACTCCAATTGCAAAACCGGGTGGTGCCCTTTCCTTGTCTGGAGAGGCTTGGAGGGGGCCGCCCCTGGGTGTGCGCTGCAGGGGAGGGCGAGGGAGCTGTCGGTTTGGAACATGATTTTCCTCCCCAGGGTCTGCGGTGATGGCTTGATGGGGCTGCAGGGGGGCGGCGAGGTGAAGCTGTTGGAAGCCGGGCCCTGGAATCCCACCCAGTTCGGCCCCAAGTGGTCTCTGTAGCGTCTTGGAGCTCAGCCTCCTCATCCCTCAACTGAGCATGTCCACCCAGGAGGGTGGGGGGCGCCCCGGGGCCGCCACATTTGCTGTGCTCGTCACTGCCCTGCTCCAAGCAGCTCCTGCAAGAGGAGCTGGGAGAAGATGTGGAACTTCTAGAGAAAGGCTGCCCCTCCCGCAGTCGTTTCTAATTACACAGTCACGCTTGTAGCCATCCCCTTCTATTGTTTCTATGCAAAAGGCCATAAAACAACAACAGGAATAATAATGCGCTTGTCTGGCAAATAGAGGAGGCCAGGTACATTTTTCTATTTGGAGTTCTGTAATTTAAGCACCGCCATCTTTATTTCTCCTGTCACCTGACTTTTATTGTAATCACACTGCTCCCTTAGAGAGCCGTCATAAACCACCTCCTCTCTCCCCCTGCCAGTCACAGAGCTCCCGATACAGAACCCTGAGACCCCAGATTAGAGGAGGAGGGGGTGTTTTATGGCCAGTTTGGCAATGCTGCTGCTGCAGCTATAAATTAAGAAGTTAAATTGCTCCCACATTGGACATTGACATGTGCTGCGTGGCAGGGCCCTCCCTTGAAACGCATCATGTGCTCCATATGGAGGCGCCATGGCTGGAGACCTCCATGCGGACCGGCCAGAGGGGTCAGGGCCAGGGGCAGCCTTGGACTTGGGGCTTGAATAAGATGGGAAACGAGGCAGGAGAAAAAGGGGCCACCGAGGCTGGCATTCCATCGATGGGCCTCTTGGCGTCTGGAGGACAGCTTGGGATGGGAAGAGGGGCCGGTGCTTCTCTGGGCTGGGGTGCACCCGGCACCGAGCTCAGCATACTAGTTTTGCATCAGCCAGGGCCTGGGGCCAATGTGGCTTTTGACCCCTGAATCCCATTCCCAGTTCTCAGCCCACTTCCAAGCTGCTGTCTGCTTTCTTGACTGGCCTTCAACGTGCTTCGGATTTCCCTTTTCCTGAGCTTCCACCCTCTCCGTCCAGATGTTCCTGGTTTAGAAGCAGGAGCTTGTACGTAGACAGGGAGCTGCCTTCCTCAGGAATCCTGAGGGTGAATCTTTTTTGAAATGAAGAATTATTCTCCCCGAGGGCGCAAAACTAGCCAGCGCCCAAGTAGGACGTCAACCGGGAGGGTGGTTTCCAAGTCCCCTGCCTCCATGCGGAGGGTTGGGTGTCCACACAAGGCTCATGATCTCCGAATAAACCCCTGCTCTGTAGAAGGAGGTGATTGCACCTTCTCTGCCATCCTCACAAGGTCACTTGAAATGAAATCACGAATTGGGGAGCATTTTGAAAACGGCAAAGACATTACCCATCTAAGGCATCATTAACAAGCTGAGTGTTGTTAAAGAACCTGCATTTGCCCAATTCTTCCAAGTAAAACCACAATCAGTGAATGATGCCAAAATGACTCTACTAAACAATCAACAAACAAGACAGACTGACAACTCGGCTTTCTAGAACAAGTTGGTAGCAGGAGTTTATTAATCCGAATCATGCTTATTTACACGACCCTGGCGTTTGTTCTAAGTCTCCAGCTGGCCCGTGTGTGATAAGCTAAGCTTTGCCACCCATTAGAGAACTCACCAGACCCCTGAGAGAGATCGTTTCCCGTCTAGCTTAGTGCTGCCTTCCCTTTCCCCATCATCGCTCTCAGGCACCGTGGGAGACCGCTGACCGCGGGGTTTTAGGTTAGAAAGAGCCCGCTGGACAGTGCCTCTGGAATTCTCACCGTGCAGGTGAGGGAGCCAAGCACAGCGCAGCCCCAGTCACAGCAGGATGGTGCTGGGGCCTCTTCCCTCTGCCAGGCTTCTGTGCATCTTCTTCCACTATTTTGGTTCCTGATGTCCGTGTCTGTAAAGCAAAATGTGCCCAACACCACAAGATAAGCAGGTGTGTCTCTTGAGCCTACCTGGGGCATCCCTGGGGCGTGCCAGGTAGCTGCCCCCGTGGGGGTTGGAACACTGCCTGCTCAGCCTCCCGCAGGGTGTGGAATCAGGTTCATTTTGCTCGGCTCCAGTGAAAGGCCTCACTCTGCTGCCAGCTCACCTGTCTAGACGCTCCACGTCCTTAGTCCATTTATTCACTGTGGACCGTGCTCTCAAGGGGTTTGTGGGGGACATGGCAGGCTCCATCCTCTCCTGGCACAAGGGCTTCTTACTTCATCTGTGAGTGGGTTCAGCTGGCCCTGGAGAGCCTTTTCAAAGGCACCCTCCTTTGGGAAGCCTTCCTGGACTTCTCACGACCCTCCCTGAGTGCTGATCACCTCATTCACCCCTGTACCCCTGCTGCCCGGCACCTCACCGCAGGACAGTGATAACAATGCCTTGTCACCACCTTGAAACTGACATGCACCTGTCCAATGACAAGACTAGTCACTGTGCTCAGAACGTCACGCCCGGTCTCTCCCTTGACCCCGCTGCAGGCTCACTGCTGCCAGGGGTCACCACCGGCCTCTACCTTACAGATGAAGAAGCAGAGGTGGCAAGCCCGCAAGTGGTGGAGCCGGGATTCGAACCCGGTGGACTGACCCTCGGCCACGTTGTTTCCTAGAGAAATGGGAATGTTAGCCGAGTAGACAGTGCAAGCTGCCATGCCGGCGGGGCTCGCAAAGAGCTCAGCGAACGGGGGCATGCCCCAGCCCCGAAGCTCGGGTGCACGGCTGCCCTGCCTGGTGGCTTTCCCGAGGACTGAGCACACAGCCAGGCCTGGGTCCTTTGTGTCATTGTATAGGGACTGATGTCACTGGAGGCCCTGGTGAACCCCGAAAGCCCCAGCCAGCCTCTCTTCCTTCTGGGAGAGCTGCTGGCTCCACCTCAGCCCAGGCACTGGGGCCCCCAGGGACAGCTCAGAGCCTGCAGAGACCCCAGCATCCCTTCCCTTTGTGAGAGGTTTGGCGCCCCCAGCCCTGACATGGGGACCCGCAGGGACAGTCCAGAGCCCTCCTGGAGCACCCCCTCCCTCTGGGAAAGCTGCTGATCCGCCCCCTAGCCCTGCCTGGGGACCCCAGCAACCGCCCCGGGGCTCGCCCAGAGCGTCCCGCTCTTCCCTGGCCGGCACCGCTCCGCAGCCGCCCTGGCCACGCTGTGCCCCGCGCGGGCTGCCTGACGGGCCCACATCCATTATCATTAGCGCCTCCCGCTCGCAGGTACGTGCGGGGCTGCCAGGCGCCGGCTGCGGCTCGCTGCGCGGGCCACGCTCCACTGCCGGTGGGGCGAGGAACACCTGCTCCGGGGCTGCCCGGCCCCGCCGCCATCCTTCACATCTCACGCAACACTTGCTCTGTCAAGGCGTGGGGCCGGGGGCGCGGGTGAGCGGCCCCTCCTGTGCTAATCTGCTCGGGCTCAGCTTTTCAAAGAAGCCTGTGAAAAATCCATCCATTTACTATTAGCCATTCTGTCATTCTGTTAAGAGTTTAAAATGAAGGATTAAAAAAAGAAAAACTTTGCCTCAGAAAATGAACTTTTTTGGCAATTAAGATGGGGTCGTGAAATATTAATTTCCCGCTAATGGCATCCATCCTGCTCCATAGAATTCGGAGACGTGTTTTCTCAGGATTTCTCGGGCAGGGGGTGAGGGCCAGTTCAAGGCTCTTTGGTCTCTCCTCTGCTTGGTGGAGGCTCAGCTCTGCTGGACGAGGCTGGACCCGCATCGGCCTCGGGTCCCGGCAGGGAGTGGGGGGCGCGTGGGCCCAGGCTGCACAAACCGGCCATGTCAGCCACCGGGAGGGGGTCCTTTAAGCGTCCTTGGTCTGTTTCTACCAGTCTCAGCGGTAACCTCAACACAACACACGTGCACATATGGACATGCACACACGTGCAAGCAAATGCACAAACGCACACGTGGGCACACGTATGCACACACATACACATGCTCGTCTCTGTTTGTTTTCTTCTAGTTGAAAAACCTTTATGCCTCCATCAGTCTATGAGTATGAAGCCTCCAGGCAAGTGAGGATTCTCTGATGACTGCCGTGGATTTCGGCCAGCCCCCTGGTCCGCCTTGGTCCTGGTGGGGGTCTGGTGGTCGGGGTCCTTTCCGACAGTCCTTTGACTACACGGTCAGTCAGTGGAGGAACAAGCCAGGCTGCCCTGTGGGTGGTGACTCTGGGACCTGGAAGTCACCTGTTCAGGTCAATCAAGGGCACCCACCCTCCCTCTGGGGAAGCAGCCCCTCTGTCTGCCCTGACCCCCGTTGGCAGACACCTTGGAGGAGGGGCCGCTCCCCCACCTTCTCTGCCAGGCCTTACAATGCCCACATGCTGTGACCCCGCTGTCTTCCAGCAGGCAGAGGAAGCTGGCACTGCCCCATGGCGAGCACCTCGGCCTACTCCTTAAACTGGATATACGTGCCAGTCCCCTCGGAGACCGGCAAGGAGAATGTCCACTTTCCAGAGTTTCCGCAACATCAGTGTGGTGGGTGGTGAATGTACAAAGTGGACACTGGGCTTCCATGTCAGGCAGTGGAACAAGTGCAAGTTTGGGAGCTGGGCAGACCTTAGGCAACTCGCACTTCTGCTGCATTTACCTGGCCCTGTTTCCTGGGCAAGCTACCTCTGGGCCTTGCTTTCTTCCCTGCAGGTGGAGACACTGCCAGCTACCTCTTCACGTTATTGTGAAGGTTTAATGAGCTCATGTGGGCAAAGGGCACAGCAGATGCTCAATAAACAGGAGCTCCTCTCCCCTGTTTCCTTAAAGATGAGCTGCCTCTCACGGCCTCTCCATTAAGCCTGTTCTCAAGAGAGAATCTGGTATCGGTCTTTTACAACTTAGCCTGTGTTTAAAAGGAGGCAGTATATCCTCAGCGGGAATTTGGATTTTGGGATTCCCTGTGCTGAGTAACAAAAGCCGTTCCACCCTGTGAGCTGGTAGGGGTTAGCCTTCTGGGTTGGTGGGCAGGAGGCTGAGCTCTGAATGAGCTTCAGCTGAGTGCCTGAGGCTTAAAGACAAACTTGGAGAAGTCTGGAGAAGACCATAAGGGGAGTGGGCAGGAAGGGGTCCCAAAGGGGTGGCCCTTTGCAGGAGCAGGTTCCTAATTGCCCAGTGGCCCCAGACTTCCTTTTGAACTCCATACACCCAATTGCCTCTGTGACACTCTCCCATCTGTCCCAGTGAACTCCATAGTCTATTCCTCATTTCCTGTTTAGATATGGGAAAAAATGGATTATTTTGAGAGTATAATTCAGCAGGTAAATGTTGGATGAGAGATGTTGGCCTGACGTGAGTGTGTGGGCTCCTGTGGAGGTGTGTGTGTGCACGTGTATGTATGAGCGTGCAAGGGTGTGTGTGAGAGAGAAGGCACGAAAGAAGCGTGAGGAGTCAAATGACAAACGTCTGCCAATGACCACAAGGCTTCCTTTGACCTCTCAGGTGCATTGTCAAGCATTTAAAGAGAATGCATGCTCCTTTCACTGTGCTGCATGCTTGTCCGACTCGCTTTAAGAGCACATTGATTTCTTTCTCTCTGCCTCATCACTCACCAAACATTCTGCTCAAGGAGGTGTCATGTTGGGTGCTTGAGGTTGGGGAAGCGGTGGCTTAGGGAGGGAATAACGTCAGCAGACTTTCCCATGAAACAGACCCTGGCACTTAGGCCTTAGCTCGCCCACGGCGGTGACGAGGAAGGTGGAGAGCAAACGTGGACTTTGCCATAAACTGCTTTTATATTTAGATGTGAAATCCATGTGGCCTGTTCTTGGGAGTCTTGACTTGGCAAGAAAGAACCCTGTTCCTTTCAAGGCACTGGAATGACTCTAACACACAAATCACTGCTTTGCTTTTGCTTTCCATTATCACGTTTTTATTTATACTATGCTAAGTTCAAAAAACTTGGGGGGGGGGTGTCCCCCAGCACTTAGCACAGTGCCTGGATTGCAGGAGACAGTCAAGGACGACACATCAAACTGATGCATGGAACCTCCTGGGACCTTTGCTTTCCAAGCCCAAACTTAAGCACATCTGATGTGGGCGAATTTCCCCAAGACCTCAGAATAGGAAAGATTGGGGTGTGGGCACTTTTCTAGCTTTCTCAGGCTGCATTCATAGGAAATGGCCACTGAAATGGTTGGGCCGTTTTAGTGGGTATGTTTTTATTCAAAATCCACCCTGGTTTCCTCTTACTGCACAATGAGGTCAGAATTAGTGAAATTTTGTTTAGAAACAGAAGTGTTTTGGTGTTTGCTCAAAAAGTAGCTGTTTTGGGAAGCGGGTGTGGCTCAGTGGATAGAGCCCCCGTTTACCATATGGGAGGCCCGGGTTCGCGCCCCGAGGCCTCCTTGTGAGGGCACGCTGGCCTGAGCGGTGCGGTGGGCTGATGCAGCAACCTCACGGCAGGAAGCGGCTGTGGCGCAATGGATAGCGCACCCGTTTACCATATGAGAGGCCCCGGGTTCGCT
>JAQZBX010070595.1:0-15388 GCA_029593785.1 Cabassous unicinctus
AATTTACATGTGTTTTATGGTCAGTTGACTATTTTTTATTTATCCTTCCTTAGAGTTCACTGACATTTGGGGCCTTGTAATTTGATGTCTTTCTTTAATTTTGGAAATGTCTTGGCCATTATCTCCTTAAATATTTATTCTGGTCTATTTCCTCTCTATTCTATTCCTGTTGCTGAACCCTAACTCCTTGTATAATAAGCTGTTTGATATTGCCCCACAGCTCTTGCATAATTTTCTACCACTTTCTTTCTCTTTAACTATCTTTTTATTTGGTTAATTCCTACTGGAATTAGTCAAGTTAACTCACCCTGTTCTCAGTTTAATGGACTTTACCTATGAATGTTTGAAAGATTTCTTTATTTCTGATATTGTGTTTCTCCTGTGTGCTTTTTAACATTTTATTTCCAGGATTTTATTGGAAATTGCCTTATAGTATACATCTCTGATGAATTTTCCATTTTCCTGTGTATGTCGTTCATCTTCTCCAGTAGATTTTTTAAGTTATTAATTGTCAATGCTCTTTAAACAAAGACCATGAGCAACACAAGTGGTTCAACGAGGTGGCTTCTCCACTCAATGCAGTGAAGAACATACACCATGAGAAAATATGAAGATTCTTCATAGAGGGTGCTAGAAAGAACCTATGATAGGTTCTAGGCTTTGTTTGAATAATTAAGGGTAGGATACATGGAAGCAAATTCTGTTATTGATTGAATGCTTTCAGAAAACTAGAGCAATTCTATGATTATGTATCTCAATAAATCATCTATTTTTAAGACTAAAGTAAGAATAAAGCTGTAGTTGGCAAAGTAATAGTGGTCTTTCATTTGGTTAGATAGGAGGATGTTTGGTATTTTGTGGGTTACAATTTGATGTTGACTGAACCTCAACCAGCCAGCCTCCAGTCTTTCTCATGAGCATTTGGTACATAACTGCAGAGAAGATTTTGAGAGTGAATGCAAACCCCTTCATTCTAGGTTTCTCTTCTTTTTCCATCTGATACTCTAGACCACAATTGGCTTAACAGTTCTTTATAATTTAGCTGAATTATTATTATCTGCTTGTACTATGTCCAACTATTTCTTCCACCTTTTGAAAAAGTAGAAATGAATCATTTGTCACATCTCTTTAAGGGTATTTTGAATTGAAATTACTTAAATGTTTGCAACTTCAACTTCCTGGTGAACACAAGAAAATGATTTTTATATTGTATGGCTTTTTAAAAATTAAAAAAGTCGCATCAATATTTTGTGTAGATTTCTGCATCTAAGTAGAAGTATAAAGTTCTATATTCCATTTTAATTTTATCAACTGTGGTTGCTTTATATATCTGCGTTTTGCATAACTCCACATATGCCGGTGTAATATATTTCTGGGGTTCTAGTTCTGCCCTTTAAAATTTTAATTGAATTTCAAAATCATTATAGGTAAAACTGATCTCATCCACTTTCTTTTCCAAATTTTCTCCTTCTTCACCTTCATCATCATTTTCCTTTTCCCTTTTTTCCTTCTCCTTTTCCTTCTCCTTTTTTCTTCTACATCTACATATACTTTTACTTCTATTTTTCCAACTCATTTTCATTCCTCTCCTCCTCCTCTAACTCTTCCTACTCCATTTTTTTCTACATCTCCTTCTATTTTTATCATCTTCATCTTATTGATCACCTAGGACAAAAACCTGCAAATTCTTCACATATCAACCTTCTTCCTTACTTCTTTTTAAATTCTTATTTTTATTTTGTAAGATACTTAGATTACATAAATGTTACATAAAAAAGACAAGGCATTCCCATTTGCCCTGCTCCTTCCTCTGCCCGCATTTTCCCACATTAACAACAAACTTCAGTAGAGTGGTACATTTGTTACAATTAATTAACACATTTTGGAACATTGTCAGTAAGTGTGGATTATAGATTACATTGCAGTTTACACTCTCTGCCACACATTTTTATAAGTTATGACAAGATATATAATGGCCTGTATCTGTCATTGTGACGTCTTTCAGGGAAACTCCCAAATCCCGAAAATGCCCCCATATTACACCAAATTTTCTGTCTTCCTTCACTCAGAACCTCCAGTGAGCACTGCCTCCACATCAATGATAAAAGTCCTTAAAAACATCTGTTTCTCTCTTCTTCTACCAATGACATAATGAAGAATTCATTATTTCATAAAGTATTGTCAGGAGGCATGAAATTCACTGGACAAATTGAAAAGATCATTTTGGTCTTTCATTCTATATATAAAATTACTTAAAAGCAAGGAGTCTGTACTCAGAAAATTTCCTTTTGCCTGCTGCTATCACTCATATGAGATATTTAGTTTTGAGGAAATTACTAAAATTCTATATGCCTTTCCTCCTCATCTGAGATCTGTTATGGTAGGCAATAATGGACTCACCTCTTGGATTTGTTATGAAGATATAATCATTAGCATACCTAAATAATAATATATTGTCCAGTAACTATTACACAGTATAATAGAATTGCTGACTCTTGTTAGTAACTGTTAGTCATTTCTTGACTCACTATTTTCTAATATATATATCAGTAATCTATTTTGCCCTGGTCATACAATTTTGTGGACAGACAAAAATCCTGCCTTAAAGTCATTGCAGTTTCAATGCAGTGCTAGATATAGATAGTAATCTAAATTTCATAACAGTAATTTTTAAATGATGACTGTTTTATGTGTTTACACAGTGTGCTCCAATGTGAGCAATGGAAGTCAAAAAACTCTTCCTTAATGGAATGGTAAAAATCTCAGAGATGAAGAGTAAAAGATAACTTGTGGGTTAAATATACCAATTTACCATATTGACCTGATAAATAGGAAACCATGAGCATTATTTATTTTCAAAGTTTTTGCTACTTTACTAGGAGAAAAAGCAGATAGTGCATTTTACTACATATTAATTTGATACCAATTTGTCTAATGTATGGACTGAATTATTGGTGAGATATTGAAAGGCTTAAGTGAAGATATCTTTGCTCCTAGCACTAAGCTTTTATTTTCTATACAAAAATTATTTTAGTTAATTTGTTTGAAGAAGCAGCTAAACTGATAAACCAGGATATAACCATGGCTAAATATTTGCTGTGATAATTGAAAACCTGACTTGAATTGAAGGCAATTTGAACTGATATGTGAATGCAGAAAACATTTTAAGTTTTTTAAGAGGTGGATATAGAAGCAATTTAGAAGTACTTTATTCTTTATCACATAAAATAATACCTCAAAAGATAATAAGGAAAATGAGATGTTGTTGTTTCAGGTAGCTGGATTTCTTTATAAGACAAAATGATATCAACATTGTACTCAGTATTTTTGTTTCTGAAAATTTTTTTTCAAATTTAATCCTCACTCTGCTATCAAAAATGTATTTTTTCTAATAGACATGTGAGTTCTCATTGCATAACAGACTAGAAAATGATGTACTGAACATTATTGGGTTAAATCTCAAATTCAGTCTTAAGAATCAACTTTTGATTACATTGTATTCATGGGATGGTTATGCTGGACAATCATCTTTGCTGGGGAAAAAAGTGTATATTATTGAAATAAAAGTATTTTTCCATTAATAATATGCATTCAAATAAATAAATCTCATTACAAAAATAAACAAAGCAGAATCAGTAAGGCTGAAGTAGGTTTGTATTGAGGTAATGGGAAGTCATTTCTCAGATTTTGCTTATTGGGTGTAAACTTTGAAGAATGATGATAAACGAAAGTTCATTTCAAAAAACAGAGATTAAATACAACCAACAAGATGGTGGCAGAGTAAAAAGCTCCTAGAATCAGCTCCTGCTATGGGCAGTTGGTGATCAGCCAGAGCTATCTAGAGCACTTGTTTGGGGGCTTCAGGAGACCAGAAGTGCATTCTGCAACATTCTTGAAAGAATGGAAGGAGGAGACTGCCCATCTGCAGAGACAATTCTTAAGTAGAGCACATCACGCCACGGAGGCCGGTGACCATCCTCCACTGGAGGCACAAGCTGCCTTGAGAGCTGTTCTGTAGCTGGAATTGGAAGCTCCAATTCCTAAAAAAAGGGGAGGAAGAGATGGTGGCACCAAATTCATCTACAGATTAGTAAATTCAACAGGCTAAAGTATAATCCTAAGAACAGCTAAAGTTTAAAACTGTCCAAGTCAGAAAGACACCAGAAGCTGCCATCTTAACTTCATGCCTGACACGAGGGGAAGCTGGGCTGACTGAAAATCACAGTGCTGTTAGGGACTGGCTGCTTTCCATCTAGATCAAATTACTGCTCTAGTTTAAGCCTCAGGCCAATTTGGGAAGGAAGGAAGCTGAGGAGGAGCTGAGCCTGCCTATTTGAGAAACTATAAGTCAAGCCATGGAGGCTGGTTATCATCCTACTTTGGCAGCACAAGCCAAACCAAGAGCTATTCTGTGGTAGGAATTGGAAGCTCCATTTCCCAAAAATAGAGAAGGAAGAGATGGTTGGCCACCGATTTCAGCTACTCATTAGTAAATTTGGCTGGCTAAAGTATAACCCTAAGAACAGCTAAAATTTGAGCCTGTTCAAGTCAGAAGGAGGCTGGTAGCCACCATTCTGACTCCATCCCCAGCATGAGGAGAAGCCGGGCTCACTAAAAATCACAATGACGGTAGAGACCGGTTTCTTTCACAGATTGGTCTGCAGTTCTAGCTTAGGCTTCAACCCCAACTCCAGCATGGAAGAAGCTGGTGAGCCCTGCACCGTCTATCCAGGTTACTGCAGGTACATTTAGCTGGCACAGACTGAATAATTGGAAGTCTACTAGGGCAATCGCGGTCATCTTGTACCTATACTGCATAGATTACTGCCCATATCTGCAGCTCCATTCCCACCCCAGGCAGGGGAGAAAGGGGCATGAAGCTTCATCAGTCTCTCTGGGCAATAACAGTCTATGTCTACATGACTTGGATTATTCCACACAGCTGTGGCTCTGTCCCTAGCCCTGGTAAAGAAAAAAATTGTAAGAAGCTTCATTGGACTTTGGGGCAATGAAGGCAGCTTGAGTCTCCACAGCTTATAGTACCAACCACATCCATATATGAACAGCAAGCCTTCCTGATTGAACACAGTTGAATTCGGCATCCATATTTAGGACCAATTTAAATGGTAACTTTCATTTTTTTTCAGTGTGTCATAGCTAAGTACCTTGGTCCATATATTTTCCAGGGTTTAAAGGAGTAAAACATATTACATACATTGGGCCAGGCTACATTTATTGATCAACAAATGATTTTGGTCATTAAAATGTACTGCAATAAAGTTTTGTCATATTGAGATGTTCTTATGTCAAAAAAAGGATGTGCAAATGATCTTAAAATGACTAGATTGAGAAGAAAACAACATATCTTTATTTTCCCAGAAAGGCTTTCTCAGATGTAGGTGAAATAATATTCTAATACATAGACTAAACAGCTTCATAAATTGGTTAGAAAAAAAATGCTCATTTGCCTCAGAGAATTCTATAGTAAAATATATATAATTAAGCTAAATTCTAATTTCTGTATAAATTCAGAGAACATTTGTTGTTTCATTAAAACATACAAGAAATCTTATAAAAATTTATAATTTAATTTCAGTCACTATGTTATCAATAAATAATATAATTTTTGTATTAATGTATTTTTGGGATCACAAAAAATACATTTCTTTAAAACAATTTCTTCATTCCAGTTTTCTTTACCACAACGTTTCTCTCCCTGTATTTCTCTATCTCTTAGAATAATCCTTGGATTACATACAAAACTATTTCCTAAAGAGTGATAGGGACAAAACAGCAATTAGGAAGATAAGAAGCACAGTGAAGGGAAATAAAATTATGCAAGCAAATTTTGAAAAATGTATCACTAGTTAGTCTATTTAAAGAATCCATTACATATTGTATTTTGACTAACATCTGCTGGAGAAATTTCAGCAAGATGACAACTCTAACATCACTTCAGTGCCATAGCTGAGAAAAGACAATTGTGGAGGACTGAGATTATCTATAACCCTGAATTAAAATGTATGATTTAGTACTTATTGACAGTGTCTTCCAACTGGAGGGCATGTGTCGGGGCAGCTGCAAGACCAAAGAACACACTCAGCACTGATGAGCTTTGGGACTTACAAACAGAAGACGGTCTCTGAAGGTGGAAGTCCAGAGAACAAAAGTAGTGCTCGGTAAGGAGGTGGGAAAATGAGGGGCAGTATAAAGGGATCAGAACAAAAGCATTTCATAACAGAGTTTCTGTGAGGGTCACATGAAGCACACAAATGGGATCTGGAGATGTTATTGTAGGAAAGAAGTATACAGCCTGGAGTAAATTACAGTCTATGATACCATTTGGACTTAATGTTTGTTTTGGGGAGGGATGTTAATTTTTAATTTATGTCTGTGTAACACAAGTGGTTACATACTATCGACTTTGTTTCATTTAAGGAGGGAGAGCTGGGGCTTTGGGATCCCACACAGTGTAAGCTTGGAAAAGTAACTTCATATTTCCATCATGTATAAAAACTACAATGAATTAAATTTTAAGGCAGGTCTTATTCAAATTCATGAACGTGGTGTTAAGGCTAAATG
Source organism: Cabassous unicinctus (assembly GCA_029593785.1). Classification (NCBI taxonomy): domain Eukaryota; kingdom Metazoa; phylum Chordata; class Mammalia; order Cingulata; family Chlamyphoridae; genus Cabassous; species Cabassous unicinctus. The sequence goes on from JAQZBX010070595.1 coordinate 6,583, forward strand.
CTTATTTCTTAGATGCATTTAAATATTTGTGTTAAGTTAAATTTTTGGTATTATGTAAAAATGCGTGAAATTTAAATATCACATCCACATTGTATGTATCTGAAATAAATCAATAGGAATTTATAAAATCAATTAATTTTTATCAAATATTAATAAATGAGTGAGCTCTAAACCAGAAGCTAAGTAGTTCTTATTTAAAACATAAATGTGTGTGTTTGTGTATGTGTGTTTGTTATATTACAGTAAAAATGATTTTAAATATCACCCCATTAAAAATGAATCCAGGAAATACCACTATGTTTTAGGTGACCAAAATGATTCATCTCTGTCACCACATTTTGGTTATGGACATGTGAATGAAATAAGAGTAGGTTTTACTTAAATTCTCCTGATGTTCTTGACAATATAATTTTCTGACTATTCTTGTTCACTTATCTTCTCTGTAGAGCAATAAGTTGTTTTACAATTGAAGGCATTTTTTTTTTAGCAAATCATATCCCTTCACAGAAATTCTCTACATCAATATAAGGAAATAGAATCATGGTACAGAATGTACTATTCATTCATCTGGACTGATCTGCAAAGTGATATTCCTGTAAACTAATATTTCAGGGCTATGTAACTGGTTGTGTATATGTATAGCTAATTTCACTTTAAGAGGATTTAGATCTTGATTTTTTAAGAAATGATCAATGTGAAAGACTCAAAACCATTTCCTCAACTCTTATATTAACTGAAATCATAAAGTACCATAGGTCCATGAGAACAGTTTTACAAATATTAAATGAAAAAAAATTATGATAGAAGTTATCACAGATTATTAAGTGGTTACTAACGTTAGGAATTTTGTGGGCAAAAATTTATATAATCTGCACTACAATATACAAATTAAATAACTCAATATCACTTTATACATGAGAAAATGAAACAAGATAAATAATTTGATGAAGGTCACACAGTTTGTTGGCAGAGCCAGGATTAAAGTTCAGATTTCTCTGACTCCACACGATAAGCCACTAAAACATATATACAATAACATTGTGTTATGCAAAATTCTGGAATCATTATCACCTAGAAACAGTACAAACTATATCCTCTGCTATTGAATTATTTCTATAAAGCCAACAAGTTTAAAAGAAAATAAAATTTTAAAATAATGTAAAATAAAATGACTTCCAGATCAATTATCTAAATGGTAAATTCTTGTAATAGTCATTTAAAATCCTCTGTCACAAAATAAAATTATGATTCCTAAATGATATACAACAAATAGATGGCTGGAACCTAATTTTATTTCTTTAATAATTCTCTCTAATTTAAATATGGTCCCATCTTTCTACTTCTGCTCTTCTATTATCTTCCATCAAGAAAATTAAAGCAGATATCTGAAATTCAGCTCTATTGACCTATTTACGCAGAGAGACAGTCTTATTTTCCTAGCAATATTCCATAGAAGCTGTATGGTTCAATTTAAACATAACTTTGAGTAAACTAGAACACCCTACCTCAAAATTAAATATATAAGCACATACTCCACAAAATTCAATATTAAAGCACATACTCCAGTTTGAGATGAAAGGTTATAGTTTTAAAATATGGTGTAAATAATGAAAAACTTTTCTTCTTTCCTCTGGAATTGATCTAGTCATACAATTATATTACACTGTTAAAATTATGCATTTAGATAATTATGCCAGTTTTTATGTCTGTTCTTAGAGTCCACAAAGGATGCTCAAAGAGAAAACAATAATTTTCTTCTGGAACAGAAATGAAACAATTTGAGATTTTCCCCCCATAGCATACAACTGAAAATCTTTAACAACAAACTACATGAAATAAATGAATACAGAAGGCAATTTGGCTCCTAATAAAAAAATTGACCCTCCAAGGGAAAAACATGGCATAGACTAGGCAAATAATCTAATGATTATTTTCTATATGTAGTCCTAGTTCTGATATGTATTAGTTATGTGAGATTAGGGTATTAACTTAATTTAAATGAAATCCAGTTTCCCTGTTATTTGGGAAAATAACCTCTTTAAATCCTTAAGAATTTAATAAATATGTGTGTCATAAAATAATGTGAAAACACAGCATATAATATAATTTATAATTGTTTAATAAAAATTATTATGCTTCTTATTTAAATTTTAAAGTGTTATAATCTAAAGTGGCAGAAAAAAAGGTTCACACTGTGAATCTCACAGAGAGGAGAAATATATGTATTAGAAGTTTTAATAGGAGAGTTGGGTCAGTAGAGAGGTAACAATAATATTCTATGTGATAGAATATTAGAATATTAGAAGTCCAATAGAGTTAAAGGTAACATGTTTTGAGTTTTATATGGTCCTTCCTTGTCCTCGGCACCTCATATGCTTATCTATAGACTAATATCTGCCTATGTAAGTAGGAAATGCTTAGAAAGAATTTGAAAATATAAATGGATGCCTGGTTCCCACACCAAGAAAGTCTAACTTAGTGGGTGAGCAATGTCAAGTTATCCCTTTTCAAGTGAATGTTAATCTGTTGAAATGACCAGTCCCACAACCATAAAAGAGGCAGAATGCCTAGTTGACCTCAAGGGATTTTGAAGGCAACGTATTGCTCATTTGGGTGTACTACTCTGACTCCTTACTGAGTAACTAAAAAGTTGCTCCTTTTGAGGGGGGCAGAAATAAGGGGAGTCTCTGAAATAGTTCCAGACTGCTAGGAAAGTTGCTTTGCTACTTGGGCCATACAGATCCAGCATATCCAATGGTGCCAAATAGAGATGCTGTTTGGAGCATTTGTTAGGGCTCTAAATGAGAACCATAGAGCAGAAACATGGAATTTTGTAGCAAAACTTGCAATCCTTTGCAGATAATTATTCTGCCTTTGATAAAAAGCTTTTAGCCCACTACCGGGTCTTAGAATAGTCTGAATGCTTACCCCTGGGCCACCTAATAGCCATAAGAACTGAATTACCTATCATGAAATGTCTGACCCAATAAGCCATTAGATCAGTCATGAACTGTAGGACTCCATCAACAAATGGAAGTGGTTTATATGAAATCAGGCTCTAGCAGGTCCTGAAGGCACAAATAAGTTGCATAAAATGTCTCAAAAGCCCATGATCTCCATTTCTTTCCCTTACCTTCTCTCTCCCAGTTCACAGCTAAAGCTACTTAGGGATTTCATCATAAGAGGGAAAAACTTGGGCCTTTTTTACAGAAGGATTCACACAATATGCAGACACCACCCAAGGGTGGACAACTGCAGCTCTACAGCCCCATTCTGGAACATCCCTGAAGGACTGTGTTGGAGGGTAATCTTTCCAGTCGGCAGAACCTCGAGGGAGTTTATTTTGCTTGGAAGGAGAAATGGCCAGAAGTGCATTTGTGTACAGATTCAAGGGTTGTGGCCAGGAGTTTAGCTGGGTGGTCAGTGTTTATAAGGAACATGATTGGAAAACTGGAGATGGAAACTAATTAGCCTTTGGGAGAGTTGTGTGGATAGAACTTTCTGAATCAATGAAAATAATGAAGATATTTTCCACCCACATAAATGCTCAAGGGACAGTGTCTTTCGTAGAGGAGGATTCTATAATCAAGAGAACAGGATGGCCTGTTCAGTGAATACCAGTCACCCTTTTCTCACAGCCATTCCTGTCACTGTCCAAAGGGCTCAATAACAAAATGGCCGTGGTGGCAGGGATGAAGGTTAAACATGGGCTCAGCAGCATGTATTTCCTCACATCAAGGCTAACCTGGGCAAAGTCACTGCTGTTGTCCCATCTGCCAGCAGCAGAAACCAACACTCATTCTTGATATGTCACCATTTACCAAGGTGAACATCCTGATACCTGGTAGCAGGTGGATTACATTGCAGCACTTTCATTATGGAAGGGCAGCATTTTCTTAATACTGGAAAAGATTCATAGCCAGGATAATAATTTGACCTCTTTTCACACAATGTTTCTACAAAACTACCATCTGTGTGCCTATAGAATTCAATAATCTCAATCTTGGTATTCCACAAACATTGTTTTGCTTAAAAAAATCACATTGTAACAAATGAATTATGGCAGTGTTTCCATGTTCATGTGATTTCTTGACCTTACCAGGTCATCCTAAAACAGATAGATTGATAGAACCATGAAACAGAGTATTGAAGATTAAATCAAAATTTAACAGGGCAGCAATACTTTTTCAGCCTGGATGACTATTTTTCAGGGTGTTGTATATGCTCTATATCAGTGTGCAATGTATGGTACTGTTTCTCCCATAGCTAGGATTCATGGACCCAAGATGAGAGGGCCAAAATGGAAGTGGCACCAATCACTATTACCAATGTGATCCACTAGCAATAGTTTTGCTTCTTGTCCCTTTGACCTTATGCTTTGCTGCCCTAAAGGTCTCCTCAGTGATTCCATTGAAGTGGAACATAAGGCTGCCAGCTTGCCATTTTTGTCTTCCATGTCTCTGAATCAATAAGCATAAAAGGAGTTACTATACTGCCAGGCATACAGTACAAGGGAAAATCTGACTGCTAATAGAGGAAAGAAAGTATATGTCTGGAATATAGGGCATCTCTTAAACTACATCTTAGTATCACCATGCCCTGCGATTAAAGTGAATGGATTCATAATATTAAATTTACAGGATAAGAGTGAATATCACTCAAAGACTTGAATTCACTTCTTGTTCCTGTTTAAAGGACTACTTAAAATTCATTTACACTTATGCTGTATGTACTTATACATACATATGCATGTTATCTTCAATAAATGTTTACAAGGAAACAAAACCTTACTTTGATGGCCCTTTTAAAATACTTAAAAGCCATTTGAAACAATTATCATTTTATCGAGTCTCTTATTAATGAAATAGAAAATACATTTTGCCATGTATTTACTTTATATCTGCATAAGAAGTTTATATCATTTTGAAAATTACACATTAGCATTTTGTCAGCTTTTCTTAATTTTTAAAAATTTCTTTCTATTTTCAATTTATTTTTCTTCATATCTGTCCTTTTTCATTTTTTTCTTTCCTTAACAATGTTTTCACTCTCATGTTTTACTGGTGATCCATGGTCTGACCAGTGCTGGGAACTTGGGACATATCACCCTGAACGGGCCATCGACTTCAAACCCCCTTGATCTCCCCTGCCCCTGATATTTGGCTGTCATCAGGTGGGATATTTTATGATTATTGGCCCTAAAATGCTGGTCAACCCATTGGTTGAGAAGAAAACTGTCTCCAATATATGATTGTACAGACAAACTGGGTGGATTCTTAGTTTTCTTGCTAGCTATAATGGCCTATGACTGCTACGTGTCTATCAGCAAATTTGTGATGGTTAGGTTAATGTGTCAACGTGCCTGTAATTTTGCCCAGTTGTTTGTTCAAGCAAGCATTGGGCTAATTGTAAAACAAAGACATTTCAAGGACTTTAATCCTCAGTGAATTGATTGTATAGATGGCTGATTACAACTACAATCAACCAAGGAGATTGCTGTCAGCAATGAGTGATGCTTTATCTAATCAGTTGAAAGGTGTAAAAGGGGAAGTGATTTCAGCATTCAGAGAGAAAGTACCCGGCTTCACTTCAGACAGCCTACATGTCCTGGGAACTCATCAAGGACCTTTATCAGAGTCCCTGGTTTGGAGCCTGCCCTGAAGATTTTGGACTTGTGCATCCCCACAGTCGCATGAGAGAATTTTATAAAATCTCATATTACTTAGAGATATCTCCTGTCAGTTCTGTTTCCCTGACAAATACAAATCCCCTGCTCCACATGGCAATGGTTCCTGGCAGATCTGCCCTCTGCTAGCATTCCTCAAATACCTGCACTTTCTAATCTTTGACCACGGCAATGACCGTATCCTTTGTGTGTTCTTTGTGTCATGTTGCTCTTCAAATGTAATCAGTCATTTTTAATGTGATAATCTCTGTTAGCCTTCACTTTTTCTGATACCTACAATCCAGAAGCAGTAATTTTATCTTTTTGGGACTAATTTGTTCTTTTCCTGGATAAATGTTCTGATCTCCTACTTCCATGTTTCCCTCACCATTTTGAGGATAGATTCCTCAGAAGGGGAGACATAAATCCTTTTCTACCTGTGCTTATCACATGACTACTATCACTGTGTTCTATTTTATGGTACTTTTTTTCTCATGTATTTGCAACCAAGGATGAAAACCTCATGAGATGCTGTTAAAATGGTATTTTATATGATATTATGATTTTATAGTGATATCAATGCTGAATTCTCTAATTTACAGCCTAAAGAAAATGATGTGAAGGATGCACTGAAGATATTCTTAATAACCCATGCCATTCATTCAAACTAATATAAGCAACCTTTATTTATTTAAGGGTTTAGAATTTCTCCTGAAAAGCCTGTTATTAAATGAAAGTTAATAAATGGTTAATTTTTCTTTAATTTAATTTTAATGGCATAAATCTTAATGCCTTTCATTTTAACCCAAAATACTTAGCTAATTATTCCAGTTATAAAAATATATCATATGTAAAATTAAATCAAACATATTTCATAACATAAATTTGAAAATAAATAAAGACATGCCAATTAATAAAGGGTATAGTTTCTAAAAGAATGAAAAAAATAGCCTGATGTTGATGGAAGTATGCAAGAGTCATTTCTTGGGAGGTACTTTAGAATTAGATCACCCTCTTTGCCATCTCCATCTTTTACTCAATGTTCAAAGGTTTATTTTTTTTAAGCCAGACATTTTAAATGTTGAATTAAAGGATTTATTTTTTAAAGATTTATTTCATTTATTTATTCCCTGCCCCCAGGTGTTTGTGCTTGCAGTCTGCTCCCTTTGTTTGTTGTGTGCTCTCTATGCCTGCTTGTCTTCTTTTTTGGAGGCACCAGGAAACTAACCTGGGACCTCCCATGTCAGAGGGAGGCACCCAATTGCTTGAGCCACATCAGCTCCCTGCTTGTTGTGTCTCTCATTGTGTTCCTAACTGTGTCTCCTCATTGCATCAACTTGTTGCATCAGCTTGCTGTGCCATCTTGTCACATCAGCCCGCTGTCTTGCTCATCCTCTCCAGTAGGCACAGGGAACCGAACTCAGGACCTCCCATGTGGTAAGCAGGCACCCAACTGCTTAAGTCACACCTGCTTCCATTTTGTTTTCATTTTTCCATTTATTACACCATTTTTCCATCAATTTCCCAATCTTTTCTGGCCCATTTTTATCTTCAGCTTAAAGTCAATTTATATCACAAAAAAATAAAATTATAAGGGAAAATAAAACAACATAAAAGTGCTGAAAATGCATGGAATAAGAAATATAGCACAATGTACTAAAAAAAAAGAATAAGGATTCTACCTTTCATCCCTCTCATTCAGTCATATACACAAAGCAAAATGTTTATGTTCATTTAAATACAATAAGCATGAAATTTTTCCCATATGATAGTCTTATGCTAGTCACTGTTGTCTAGAATTGCCTTTGTTATAAAACCATAATATCAAAGACACAATTTTTGGCATTTTTATTTAGTGGGCTCTGGGGTGAAAATGAAGTTAGGGAAAAATAACAATGACAAAGTTATTGTCATTGTGCAAGTGACACCATTTCTTAAGGAGCTGAAAGTCATGTGAAAGAGCTATGCATTTGTAAAATGCTTCTATAATTGGATGGATTGATGGAGAGTAGGCATGATATGTGAGGTTAAGTAACTAGTAATTAACTACAGTTATGACATTTGCATGTAAGTTGTCAATGAGCAAAAACCTAGAAGTGTGTTTCAGGTCAGTAAAGGCATTTCTAGCATTGGTCATGAATAAAGAGAAGAGCAGAAAGCAGAAAATTCAAAATATTCCATGTATATTTATGGTCTAAGATTCAAAATTGGCATTAATTTGATTACATTAGTTTTCAAACTTTTTATGTTATTGAAATATTTGTTTTATTGTTTTACTTTAATTTATTAGAAGCATATTTGGCTTTACCAGCCAATATATGAGCAATTGGAGATGAATAATTCCCAATTAAAAAAATTATTCTGAATCTGGTGAGTTGAACAGAATTGGAGTAGAAAAGCCAAACCTGATATATTACCAATCCAATATGCTTTGTTAAGTGAATTTAGGTCAAGGTTGAAAACTGCAGCATTTTTTCCTTTTAATTAGGTTTACATATGAATTTTCCAAAACTGATTTTCTGTCTCCTCTATTAGTTTCTTATTATTGTTGAAACAAATTACCACATGTTTAGTTGCTTAAAACAACTAAAAATTATCCAGAAGACAAAAGCAAGAATAGGTTTGTTATATGAACAAGTTGTCAGCAGGCTGCATTCCTTCTGGAGGCTCTACTAGAAACTGTTTCCTTGCTTTTCCAGCTTCCACAGGCTGTCCTTATTCTTTGGTTTGTAGACTCCTTCAAGCCAGTAGTCATATCACTCCAATCTGCTTGTGTTATCAATCTTATTCTCTGTTTCTGTTGCTCATGACTCCATCTGTCCTACGTAAAATCCTTTATGATTTTAGACAGAATTTCTGTCATACCGAAATAACACAAGAAAATCACCTCATCTCAATTTCCTTAACTAATTCCATCAGAAAAGTCCATTTTTCCATGAAATGTAGAGAATTACAAGTTCTGGGAACTAGGACTTGGACAACTATGGAAGGGTGGGCAATTTTTCTGCCTCCTCCATCTATATTGGCATATATTTGGAAAGAAAATCTAAAATTTTGTACTTCTATCATTTACTAGTGTTCAATAAAATAATCCCATTAAAGTTTACGTGGTATATACCAACTCACATTACTAATGTACAC
>JAQZBX010070596.1:0-15388 GCA_029593785.1 Cabassous unicinctus
AAATAAAGTAGATGACAAAAGTGTGGCAAACTTTGGGCCCTCTGAGGAAGCCAGAGCTTTGGTCTGGGAGTAGGTTGTTTGGAATAGCAAGCAGAGCAGTACTGTATCAATGCTATCCTTGTTAAGAAGGAAAATGCATAAGTTACTCACAGCAGCGCAGTTTCCAATCAACAGTGGGGATGATCTTGTTGACGAACCAAACATCTTCTTCCCAACTAACTACGTTTCCATGTAAGCATTTCATAAACTCCTCATTTTCCAGGATGTGGTCCCAGAGTTGAAAGTAGTACAAGCTGCCGGTGAAGCTAGGCACCACACTCTTAACCTGACTGTCCCCATTCTTGAGAAAGTGCCCTAGGAGCAGAGTCCCATTGGGTGTCATGCTTTGTGGTTGATCCAACATTACCAGTATCCTTTCTTTATTCAGGAAGAGCTCTAACTTGCCCTTCACACCATCCCAGATCAAGCATATTGTATGCCATTGAAACGGTGCCAGATGGTAAGGGATTAAAATGGTCTTGCCCAAGTTGTATAGTATTAGCTGCTGGTGGTTTCCTGCAAGTCTCAGGGAGATGTTACTAGTAATATAAGAGAAGGCCATCCAATCACTTGAGTTGCCATCTGTGAACACCAGGTCAACACATGCTGTAAATCTGCTGAGTTCAGGAATTGTATTGGTCAGGCTTGCATATGTGTCATCTCTTCCATAAAAATCCAGCTTTTTTCCTTTTAGTGAAAGTGCATCTGTTCAAATTTGGGAAAATGGAAAGAGAAATCAAATGAACTTTTAGTCTAAAAAACTAATTTTATCATTTTCTATTGCTGTATTTTCGAATCTGGATTACTCAACAATATTATGAGTCAATACTGGTGCAAATAAGCCAAAATAGTAGATATACAAAAATCATTTCTATTTGACATTGGCATGTGATTTCTTTTTTTGGCAGGAGAGTCTCTTCCTAATTACATTTTGCTTGGGCCAATATGAAAAGTTTTATTTTTGTTCCCAGAGCACATACCAGTTGGATAAGTTGGAGAGGCAGTCAGAAGTGTATGGATACTTGAGGGGAGGGCAAGGAAATGGCAGCTTGGACTTAAAATTTGCTGCACAGAATCCTCACTCATATAATCAAAAGACAACTATTTCCATCCACTTAAATGCCTTATTATATTTATGATGCAATAGCAATTTATTTCTCCAGTGCCTTTTCCTGAGCCAAATTACCTGATTTATTCTGTCTCTGGAGACTGCTTCTCATTGAAAGGCACTGACAGAGGCCTGAAGGGTGACCAGCTAGAGAGTACTGAAGCTCCAGAGCTTCTGTTTAGACTCAGGAACAGGAGAGATGGTACTGCTCTGAGTATATCCTGACTTCCCTCCTTCCGTCTCCTCACGAGGGGGGCTGTGGCAGCTTTAAGGGGCTGTACATGGCCATAGACCCAATTGACATTGACTCTGGAGTCATCCAGCCTGGGTCACACTCTCAGCTCTGATACTCATCAGCTGTGTGGCTTTGAGCACATACCTTAACCTCCTGATGTCTCAAGATTTGCTTCGGTAAAATGGGAATTCAGGGTCACGGTGTTGAATGTACCAGTGTAAAGATTGTGCCCTGCACAGCTCTAGGGGGCATCATTTACATTATAGTCTATGCCAGTTAGTAGCTTCTACCTATCAATCTCACAAGATTGAAGGTTAAGTGAGATGATGTGTGTAAAGCCCTCTCAAACATTATTGATGGGCTTGTCCATTGGTATAGTGTTTTGGCAGACAATTCAGCAATAGCTGTGAAAATTATAATTGGGTAGGTCCATTGTCTCGTAGGAAACCACTGCTTAATGATATATTATCACCACTACAAACCTCACACCCCTAGGTCACTAGGCAAATATCTGAATGCCTAACATCAACCTAGTTCCAGGTCCAGGACAGTCCAAGCCAAACCAAAAAAGACTTTATGGCAGAGTGGAATTCTAACTTCTCCCTGAATTAGGGTTTTAACTCTGGGACCACCACTTTAAAACACTGACAAACCATTGCCACACACTAAAGAAGCAACTATTTCCCTGTTTCTGGGAGATGCCTGCAAATGAAAGCTTCCAGATGTTCTTTGGCCCTGCAGTATTCCTCCCCTCCATTTTCCCACTGAACACTTTCCAGAAGCAAACAAGTACGTGCCTTCCCATGCACACACCCTCACATACACACTCATCTGGTGCGCACACACACGCACACATACAGACAGGAACTCATACCATCCACCTGCCAGGGAGATATTTCTGAACTGTCCATGGTGGATGAGCAAATGCTTATCTCTGTCCCTGATTTATGTGATTATGTTATCTTATCATATTTCATGGGGCTAATAAATCAAGAGTTAATCCTATGAGATGATAATTGCTATGAAACCCAAGCCTCAATTATTGTTGATTAGCATTGCTTTTCTGTTCAGCCCTTCAAATTGACGTCAAATACAACATTTAAGAACTGGTTTATGGTGAGCATAAATCTCCAGGACTTCCTTGTCCCTAAAAAGAGAAGGTACCATAATTTCATATGGCCTTCAAGGGCCTCTCCTCTCTGCAACATACTAATATAAAATGAGTCGCCAAAGAACATGAATGAGCAATTAACAAAATCAGAAATATAAAGGCCAATAACATAAAAAGATAGCCCCCCATCATTTTAAAGTGCAAATAAAAGCAACGAGATATCATTTTTGCCTATTAGATTAATAAATTTTTAAAAGAGTGGAGAATACCCAGTACTGACAAGCCTGTGGGGAAATCAGTCTTATACACTGCTAGTGGAAGTGCCAGTTGGTGTGGCCTTTTTTTGTGAAGGGCAATTTGCCAATATTCATGAATATTTTAATTGTGTATAATTGTATGCATGCTTTTGACCCAGAAGTTCCATTTCTATCAATTTATACAGAAATATACAAAGATGCTAGTACAAGGATATTTATTGTAGTTTGAAATTGAAAAAAATTTGGAAAACCTGTATGTCTATTAATAGATAGCTAGTTAAACAAATTGTTACCTTTACAAAAAAGACTTGCAAGGCTTAACATTACATGAAACAGGAGGTACATAAATGTAGGTACAGTATTATCCTATTTTAAAAAATAAGAAAAAATATGCATGCATTAGCACAGGCATAGGAAAAATTTGGAAGACCATGCATCAAACAATTAAGAATGATTATTTTAGGTGTAAGATTTAGAGGAAGTTTTACTTTCTATATTACCTATTTCAGTAATAGAATTTTTTATACAAACATGAATTACATTTAATATCAGAAAAAAATAAAGATGGATGAATTGATAGAGAGATAGAAAGATAGAGAGATAGATATAGAACCACTTGTTGCCTTACTTGAAATTCTGCAGACAGAGGCAAATTCTACCTACAAATGTAATGAAGCCTGAAAACCCTGATTTGGATACCAGTTCTGCCCCTGACTAGCTGATAGCTGGAAAATGTGCTTACTGAAATTTCTTCACTTAAGCAGCTTTGAAAATTCTAAAACTAATTGAGCTGGTTTTCTGTTCATCTAATTTTAGAAGTTTACTCTTTGTACTTAGTTCCCTGAAGGATATTAACCCGACCTTCTCAGTTTTGCTTACAGGAATAAGATAGCGTCTCAGGCAAAACCAGACAGAATGGTGTAAATCTGTGACTTTTCCCAGAGACGAAAAGGTTGATGTCTTGAGCAGTTATTTGAGAAAGGAGCCATGAAGGCCTTGCACCTGCACAACTATATCTAAACTGTGGTTTATTAGCCGCTGAAACCAAGGACAAATTGGATGTGCTTGAGACAACACAGGACTGAGAAATTGCACGTACCCTCCTCACAAGATCCCTGGCGTCACTTGTTTGTTTGTTTGTTTTACTTGTTTTTCTTCTCAAATACTCCTTTTCTTTTTTTTCCCCTATAAAAACCCTAGCTCCCATTTTCACTCTGAACTTGTTTTAGGACGATTCCCCCAGTTCCTTGCTTGTGCACTTGCAGTAAATCACCTTCTCACTAAAAGACATGTTTGTCCTTTGTAGCGTGGGATCGGGCGGGCCTGATGTTTGGTGGGCCCTGGGGGGAGAGACAAGCCTTATGCTAACCTAAAGCTGAGATCAGAAGGAGCTGGGACCACGGAGCCTTAGGAGGAAGAGGAAGGCTGAATCCTTGCAGATGTCGGCAGCCATCTTGCTCCAACACTTGGCAACAGACTTTGGTGAGGGAAGTAACTTACACTTTATGGCCTTGGAACTTTAAACTTCTACCCCAAATAAATACCCTTTATAAAACCCAACAGATTCCTGGTACTTTGCATCAGTACCCCTTTGGCTGACTAATACAATAGGCATGTGAACATGAGCAATTCATGCATGTGAAGGCTTAGAACAGTGCCTGGCATATAGTTAGCATTATATAAGTATAAATAAACTCACATCACTTATCTGTACCCCATTCCTCGATGGTAGGATGGAAATAATAATTACCTATGTCACAGGGCTGTTATAAAAGATGATGAAATAATAGCTAACGTTTAGGTTCTACACGTGAAAACGTTTATAGATTGCGAAGTACCATGTAAATGTCAGCTGCGATGCTTGCCAATGCCATTATTAGAAGCCTTTGTCCTTTCCCATAACCTCTGTTGCAGCCTCACACATGCACACACATCTGCTCTGAGCCCTACTGCAGCCTCCAGGCCCCCAGCAGGGCTCCAAGGAGGCTGGGTTGTGATGAGGCAGGAGAGGGGCTTGGCCCTTCTGTTTGGCCAGGCAAGCAGCAATTTCTGCAGGGCCTCTCAGGGGCCTGTTTCAAAGGCCACTTGTGTCTTTGCATATGATTTCAGTATCCATTGCAGATGTCTGCCTGGACACTGCCATCTGTTCCCTGGCAATTTTCACGTCTAAATTGCATGATTGCTCCCCTGAAGCGTGTTCTCTCTCGATTTGGTTTCTCTGTGTCTTTTCACCTCTATCTGCAGTTTCCTTTTATTTTAAATTGCATTTATTGTTTACTCCACTTTTAAAAAAAGAGAGAGGTGTTTTTTCCATTATAAAAGTAATACTATACACGCTTTTCAAAGAAAAAGTGGAAAGTATTCGAAGGTAAAAAGATGAGAACAGTTGGCCTTAAGAATCCCACCACCCAAAAACAATCAACCACCATTAACATTTTGATATATTCCCTCTGGCTTTCTTTGCCTGTGCACATGTTTTGCTAGTTTCAATGTGGCTGAAAGCATCTTGTATGTAAAATTTGCTACCCTGCTCTTCTCACTTAACAATATAAAATAAGCATTGTCCATGTTAGGAAAAACTTATCATAAACCTCATTTAAATGGCTATGTTACAGCCCCAAGAGTGCCAGCACCATTTTATTTTTATTGTGGTAAAATTCACATAACATAAAATTCACCACTTTAACCACTTTAAAGTAGCATTTAGTATATTTGCAATGGTGTCCCACCATCACCACTATCTAGTTCCAGAATATTTTCATCACTCCAAAAGGAAACCTTATACCCATTTAGAAATCGTTTCCCATTCCCCCTCCCCCAAATCTCTGGCAACCACTAATCTGATTTCTTGTCATCATGGATTTGCCTTATCTGGACATTTCATATAAATAGAATTATAAAACATGTGGTCTTTTGTGTCTGATTTCTTTCACTTAGCATAATGTCTTCCAGGTTCACCCATTTTGTAGCTTGTATCAGTACTTCATTCTTTTCTATGGCTGAATAATATCAATTGTACAGATACACTACATTTTGTTTAACCATTCATCTGATAATGGATATTTGCTTTGTTTCCACCTTTTGGCTATTGTGAATAGTGACGCTATGAATATTCGTTCTGTTTGAATACCTGTTTTCAGTTCTTTGGGATGTATACCTAGGAGTGGAATTACTGAGTCATTTGGTAATTCTATGTGTAACTTATTGAGTGTGGTGGCTTGGAGTTATGTACGCTAGAAAAACGTTCTTAATCTTAATTCATTCCTATGGGTATGAACCCACACTAAGGACCTTTTAATGAGGTTACTTCAGTTAAGGTGTGGCCCAAGGGAATGAGGTTGGGCCTTAATCCGGATTACTGGAGTCCTTTATAAGCAGAAGAACTTCAGGCATAGAGTGAGAAGCCACAGGGAGCAGCCAGAAGCTAGAAGTCAACGGAACACAGAGGAGAAAGGAGAAGACATTGCCATAAGCAGTGCCATGTGACAGCAAAGCCAAGGACCAAGATGACCGGCAGGTAGCCTGCAAATGCCAGTCTTTGGGAAGAAAGCATCACCTTGCTGACATCTCAATTTTGGACTTCTCCTAGCCTCAAAACCATGAGATAATAAATTCCCATTGTTTAAACCAACCATGGTATTTGTTTTAGCAGCTAGTAAACTAAAATATTGAGGAACCACCAACCTGTTTTCTACAGTGGTAGCTCAATTTTACATTCTCACCAGCAATGTAAGTGGATTCTGGTTTCCTCACACCCTCACCAAAACGTGTTTCCCTTTCATTATTATTAGTATTGTTGTTGTTGTTGCCATCGTACTGGATGTGAAGTTTTATTACACTGTGGTTTTGATTTGCTTTTGACTAATTATGTTGAGCTTCCTTTCATGTGCTTGTTTATCATTTGTCTATCTTCTTCAGAAAAATGTCTACTCAGGTTCTTTACTCATTGTCTTTTTATTGTTGAGTTGTAAGAGTTCTTTATATATTCTGGATACTAGACCTTTATCAGATTTATGATTTGAAAATATTTTCCCCAATTCTGTAGGTCTTCTTTTCACTTCTTGATAGTTTCCTTTGGTGCACAATAATTTCTAATTTTAATGAAATCCAATGTATCCATTTATTCTTTTGTTGCTTGTGCTTTGGGTATCATTTCTAAGAATTCATTACCAAATCCAAGGTCATAAAGAAGTACCTTTATGTTTTCTTCTAAGAATTATAGTTTTTGCTCTTACATTTAGGTGTTTCCTCTATTTTGAGTTAATTTTTGTATATAGTGTAAGGTAGAAGTACAACCTCATTCTTTTACATGTGGATATCCATTTTCCCCAGAGCCATTTGTTGAACAGACCATTCTTTCTCCATTGAACAGACCTGGCCCCTTATCAAAAATCAATGGCCATACACATGTGCATGATTGTTTTGTAAGTTTACAACTTCTGTAATAAAAAATATTTAAAAAATCAATTGGCTGTAAATGTGTGGATTTTATTTCTGAACTCTAAACTCTATTCCACTGGCTTATTTGTCTGTCCTAATGCCAGTACCACGGTGTTTTGATTACTGTAGCTCTCTAGTAAGTTTTGAAATTAGGATGTGTGAGTACTCCAACTTTGCTCCTCTTTTTCAAGATTGTTTTGGCTATTCATTGTCCCTTGCAATTCCATATGAATTTTAGGATCAGCTTTTCCATTTCTTCTAAAAAGGTTCTGGGATTTGATAGTGTTTCACCAATGAGTACAATGTTAGCTGTGGGTTTTACATAGATGCTCTTTGTCAGGTTGAGGAAATACCTCGCTATTTCTAGTGTATTGATTGTCTTTTATCATGAAAGAGTGTTGGATTTTGTCACATGCTTTTTCTTCATTGATTGAGATAGTCATGTGTTTTTCCCTTCAATCTATGTATGTAGTGTGTTATATTGATTGATTTTCATATGTTGAACCACTTTTGCATTCCTGGGATAAGTCTTGCTTGGTCATGATGCATAATCACTTTACTATGTTGCTGGATTTGGTTTCCTAGTATTTTGTTGAGGATTTTTGCATCTATGTGCATAAGGAATATTGGTCTACAGCTTTCTTTTCTTGTGATGCCTTTGTCTGTCAACCACCATTTTCTACCTCTAGCAGATGGATACTGCAAGAGATGGTGCTGCAGGTCTTTCTTTGGAAGTGCCTGGAGTGAATAAAGCTCTTGCCACAATAGTTACTCTATAAGTAATTTTATTTTGCCTTTTTCTAAACACCAAAGTTCTTATGCCAGCTTATGTCTTTTCCTGGTGATGCCATGTTTAAGTAATTTTCAAGCATAATGGAGCATTAAACAATGCCAGTTCCTTCCCAGAATGCTCCAAATCTTATATTATATGATTTTGTTTCATAACAGTAGCATAACCAGAATCTTACTCTCTGCTGCCAGTTTGCAGGGCCTAGCATAATGGTTGGCACCTAGTAGGTCTTTTATAGCTTTTTACTGAATAAATGGCTATACCTTTTATTAGGGCACTCAACTGGAGGCTTGTGATTAGGAAGGTCGAGGGCTGTCCTTTGTGAAAAGGTGTCAGGGATGTTGGTGAGATATCTGACATAGAATGTGAAGTTCTGGACTGCAAACTGAATACCCTGCTCTCTTAAAGGACTTTTACCGAAAGGTCAGAGGAGAGTCCCTCTACCTACCATATCCCAAGTTAGGTTCATTTTTTTGAAGTCAGTGAGTAAAACTCTGTGAATATACTAAAACCCATTGAATTGTACACTTTAAAATGGTGACTTGTATGGTGTTTGAGTTATATCTCAATAAAGCTGCCCCTTTATTTTCTACTGAAGACAGTATTAAGTAATCATAAGATATTTTCTGTTCTGGTTTTCCTGCCCTCTCTTGGCAAAATGTCTCCTTGGAATGTTAAACTGTTTCATAGGTTGCGGGCTGAGATTCCAGATACACTGCCCTGAACCAACTTAGAAGGACTGGACAAACAAGGTTGGTCTGTGGTTAGGCATTGTGAGCATGACCTGGTCACAGCTTCTCCCTCATGAGGTAACCTTCATCCTCTTTTTTATTCAATATTTATGATTCTAGACAGCCTGACAGAGCATCAGTCAGGCAATACCTCCTATCAGAGGAGGGAGAGGAGGCAGAACAGGTTTGGGAGAAGGGACCCATGAGAAGCATTGGCTATGTTTATACTGAGGAAAATCTGGCTACTCCGAGGGTGAGTATTCTGCCCAGTGTACACCATGCCTGCCTCAGCTGGGAAATGTCACCAACCACTCATAAAATGGAGGTGGGGCAAGAGTTCTTCTGACTCTTAATATCACAAATCCTTGTGAATGAATGTTCTGGAGCATTGAAGAACTTTGCAAACCCAGTCCTCATCTGGCAGACCCAGGGCTGTGTGAGTAGATACAATAGATAGGTGCCTGGTACTGGGGAGCTCCATTACCCACATCACCATGGCCGTAATATAGACAACCGCAGAGAACAAGAGCTATTATTACCTACCACCCACTACCCATACTTCCCACTGATAGTTTGATTAACCAGGCTAATCCTTAGATTAACCAGGCCTTCCACATACAGAAGCACCCAACCTTGAGTCACATGTCTGTCACCAGTCATCAGTTATAGAATTTTCTGTCCAACAGATATCCTCCTCCAAGTACCCAGGCTGCTGACTACATGTGTGACCTGCAAGAGCTCTTCCTGGAGCAGTAGGCAAATAAATTACCCCCATGTAGGTAATGTGATTGGGATCTCAAATCTTTGGCTCAAAGCCTATGTGTCACCCAACAAAATGGATGTTCTTATTCACAAAGCCAAGAGTCCCCTGGATAATTCTGTACTCAACAAAGATGGTCATTGAGCACCAATTATGTGTCAGTGCTAGAATGCAATGACAGAGTATTGAACAAGACACAAATGTTCCCTGGCCTTAGTTTACATTAATAAACATGTAAACAAAAGAATTACAGATTGTGAAAAGTGTTCCAAAGGAAGATAATAATTTGATGAGTTAGATCATGGGGGTGGGTGAAGATTAGGGGGACAGAAATGTCCACATTACATAGGATGGTTAATAAAGCCCTTTCTGAGTCATTTAGCTCAGTCCTGAAGGATGAAAAAAGCTAGAATTACAAAGATGTGAGTTAAGAGTAATCTACACGTAAGGAACAACATGTGCAAAGGCCTTGAGTCAGGCATGTACTTAGCATATTCAAGGAGTAGCAAGGAAGCCAGTGTGTCTGGAGTGGAGTGAGAGAGATGGAATATGGTAGGAAATGAGGCCCAAGAGGTAGTGGGAGGCCAGATCATGAAGTGCCTTTTAAGCTTTATTAAAGAGCTTAGATTGTATTTTAATTGTGATGGGAAGTTATTAGTGGATTTTGAGTAAAGGAATGACATGATATGACTTGATGTATTAAAGCATCACTCTGGTTGCTTTGTAGTAGAGCAAGTGTGGAAGCAGGAAGACCGGTTAGGAGACTATTGAAGTGATCTTGGAGAAGATGATGGTGGCTCATGCCATGGCAGAGGCAATGAAGATGGTAAAAAGAGAAGTTGTCAAATTTGGGATATATTTTAGAGGTAGCATGAACTGGACTCAATGATGAATTCCATGTGGAAGATGAGAGAAAGGCAAGTATGTAGGATGACTCCTAGGCTTGGGTAATTGGGTATACAGAGTAGTGATTTCCTGAAGAAGAAATACTGCAGATTATTACCTGGGAGCAGAATTACTAAGTCCTCTGCCTCCCCTAATTCGGTTGTGATGCTAAGAGCTCCCATAATCCTTGACATGTAGACCAACTCAGAAAAGCCTAAATAGTAATAATAATAATAAAAACAAATAGCATAGAATCACATCTATATCTGGGAAGCTAACAACAGTGGGAAAATAGCATTCCAGACCTACTATTCAGCCTATGCAATTCCTCATCACTATTTTCAGCATTGATGAATGAAATCTCTACAACCTACTGGCCTGAGTGTATAGAGGACGGTCACAGACTCAGTCACTCAAAAAACATGCTATCATGTGTAATTTTCTGATTAGTCCTAAGCCGGATACAGAAGCACCATGGCTGCACCAACTCAAGGAAATATGCATCTATAAAAATAAAAAAGTAAGAAATGTATGTTACAGAGTCTAGCAGGTATAATTTCCCAGACCAAGAGCTCTGAGTATTGTAAGACAAAATATCCATTCTTGCACATGAAAAGATGCTCAGTGTCTTTATTCATTAGGGAAATGCAAATTAAAACAACAGTGAGGTATTCACTTTATACCCACTAGTATGGCTATAATAAAAAATACAGGTAATAACAAGTCTTGGCAAGGATGTGGAAAAATTGGAGCTCTCATACACTACTGATGGGAATGTAAAATGGTACAGCTTCCTTGGAAAATGATCTGTCAGTTCCTCAAAAGGTCAAACAGTCAACAAAGGACTTTGCTATTCCACTCTGAGGTATACACCCAAGAGACATAAATGCATAAATCCATGCAAACTTGTACATAAATGTCCACAGCAGTATTATTCATAACTTCATAACAGCCAAAAATGGAAACACCTCAAATGTCCATCAACTGGTGAATGGAAAAATATAATCATTGTGATGGTTTGAAGCTGTATATACTCCCAGAAAAACATATTCTTAAATTTAATCCATTTCTGTGGGTGTAAACCCATTGTAAGTAGGATCTTCTGATGAGGTTATTTCAGTTAAGGTGTGACTCATGTCAGTCAGGATGGGTGTTAATCTTATTACTGGAGTCCTTTATAAGAAGAATGAAATTCCAACAGAAAGAGAGAAAGCCACAGAGGGAGCAGCCAGAAGCTGAACATCAACGGAACCCAGAAGAGAAGCGAGAGACCAGGAAATGCTGCCATGTGCCTTGCCATGTGACAAACTAAGAACCAAGGATTGCCAGAGGCCTGCCCCAGAACACTAATCCTCAATAAGAAAGCATCACCTTGATGACACCTTGATATGGACTCTTTCCCAGTCTCAAACCATGAAAGAATGAATTCCCATTGCTTAACCAGATCCATCTCATAGTGTCTCAGCCTAAGAAACTAAAACAGGCACATTCATACAATGAAATATTATTCAGCAATAAAAACTAATGAAATACTGAAACATGCTACAACATTGATAAACTTTGAAAACGTTATGCTAAGTGAAATAAGCCAGTCACTAAAGTTCACATATTTTATGATCCCATTCATATAGGCAATATATAGATTATATAGAGGCAATGTATAGAGAACAGGCAAATAAATACACAGTATATTAGTGGTTGCCAGGGGCCGGGGCAGGAGTAGGAATGGGGAGTGACTGTTAATGGGGTGATGAAAATGTTCTGGAATTAGATACATTGCTTTACATCTCCTTAAATATACTAAAAACCTTGAATTGTACACTATTAAATGAGTGAACTTTATGGCATGTAAACTATAGAGCAATAAAGTTGTTTTTTTAAAATGTTTGTTCTCAAAGGGCCAGTCCCTACAACTTTCTAGAACAGCACTATTGAATAGAACTTTCTATGATGGTGGAAATATTCTTTATCTGCCTGGCCCAGTACGGTAGCAACTAGCCACATGTGGATAATGAACACTTGAAATGTGGTTTGTGTGACTGAGAACTGAATTTCTAATTTCATTTAATTTTAATTAGATTAACCTTAAACAGACATGTGTTACATATAATTACTATGTTGGATAGATCAGCTCCAGAGTTTATACAAAAATTTAGAGGTTCTCCTAAAAGTTCATCCTTCCACTTCTCCTTCTTCACCAAATGAGTTCCTTAAGAAAAGATGGGAATTTTTCTGGACGCCGGCTATACAAACACCTTTCAGATCAAGAGTTCCTTTACCTCTCCACTCCCTCTGCATCCTGACTGACTCTGACCTGGCTGTCCTCTACAGCCAAAGGATAGCTGTTCTGACATCACT
Source organism: Cabassous unicinctus (assembly GCA_029593785.1). Classification (NCBI taxonomy): domain Eukaryota; kingdom Metazoa; phylum Chordata; class Mammalia; order Cingulata; family Chlamyphoridae; genus Cabassous; species Cabassous unicinctus. The sequence goes on from JAQZBX010070596.1 coordinate 12,715, forward strand.
TTAGGGACCTCCTGTCTCAAAGGGTTCCTGGTCAAGTTGTCTGCATATATGAGAACTTCTCAAAAAGATTGACTCCAGCCCAGCTTGACTATCCAATATAGGAGCAAAAGATACTCAGCTGCCTTCGGCACCCTAAGATTATCACAAAACTCCAGCCTCCCGTTGGTGGAGTAAGGAATTCTAGGACTCAGTCTTTTCACCAAAACAACTGCTAAACAGGCAAGAACTGTCTGAAACAACTATTTTGAAACTCTAAAGGCCTAAAGGACACTGTACAAATGAATGAAAATACAGAGAAAGAACTACAAGATACCAGGAAAACAGTGAATGAACAATATGAGAGTCTAAGTAAAGAGACAGAAATTTTAAAAAGGAACCAAACAGAACTACTGGAGTTGAAGACCACAATAAATGAAATGAAAAATTCCCAGAAGGGTTTCAAATAGCACATTGAAGGTGACAGAAGAAAAAATCAGTGATCTTCAAGACAAGACACTTGAAATGAGTCAGGCTGAGGTGCAGAAAGAAAAAAGCAATATTAAAAGTGAAAATAGCCTAAGACAGCTATGGGGCACCACCAAACACACCAATATATGCATATGGGAGTCCCAGAAAAGAGAAGAAAGAGAGAAAGGGATAGAAGGAATAGTCAAAGAAATAATGACAGAGAACTTCAAAAACTTAGCAAAAGACATGAACATGCACATCTAAGAAGCCCAGAGAACACCAAACATGATAAACACACCCTCTCATATATTGATTACACTAAGAAAGGCAAAAGACAAAGAGGAAGTTCTGAAAACTGCAAGAGAAAAGAAAAATGTCACATTCAAGGGAATCCCAGTAAGACTGAGTGCAAATTACTCATAAGAAACCATAGAGGCAAGAATGCAGTGGGTTGAAATACTTAAGTGCTGAAGGAAAACAACTGCCAACCATGAATTTTATATCTGGCAAGAATTTCTTTCAAAAATGAGGAGTGATTAAGACATTCTCAGATTAACCAAAGCTGAGGGAGTTCATCACCACTAGACTTGCCCTACAAGCAATGCTAAAGGGAGTTCTTCAGACTGAAATGAAAGGACACCAGACAGTGGTTCAAAGCAGCATAAAGAAATAAAGACCTGTGGCAAAGGCAACCATTTGGGTAATTACAAAGGCCAGTATTATTGTATGGTATTGTTTGATATGTAACTCAACTTCTTATTTCCTAAAGGTGCTAAAATTCAAAGACATAAAAAGTAATGATAAATCTAGGTTTTTGGGCATACAATGTACAAAGATATAAGTGGTAACAAGGACAAAAAAAATGGTGGGGGTCAGAGGCGTATAAGAAAAGTATGTGCGCATGCTATTGAAGTTAAGTTGTTACCAAACCAAATATGATTGCTATATATTTAGGATATTAAATTTTAACCCTATGGTAACCACAAGAAAAAGAGATGAAAAATATATCCAGATAGAAATGAGAAGGTACTTAATATGGTACAAGTCAAGAAAGCAAATAAATATAAAAGTAGGCTTTATCAAAAGTGAGGGATGAAAAAGGCATAAGATGTACAAAGGCTAAATAGCAAAATGGCACAAAAAAGGCCTGTATTATCAATAGTGACTTTAAATGTAAAGGGATTAAACTCTCTACTCAAAAGGCAGAGATTGGCAGGATGTATAAAAATGCATGACCCAACTATGTGCTGTCTGCAAGACACTCAACTTAAAGTTAAAGATATAAGTAGGTTGATGGTAAAAGGATGGAAAAATATATACCATGCAAGGAGTAGCCAAAGGAGAGCTGGGGAGGCTATACCAATATCAGACAAAATAAAAGCAGTTATGAGGGACAACTCATAAACGGGACAATTCAACAGGAATATGTAGCAATTATAAATATAGATGCACTTAACAGCAGAGCCTCAAAGTATATGAAGCAAAAACTGACAGATTTGAAGTAAGAAATTGATCTTTCTACTTTAATAGTAGGAGAGTTTAACACACCACTCTCAATAATGGATAGAACACCTGGTAACAAGATCAATAAAGAAGTACAGGACTTGAATGAAACACTAAACCAACTAGAACTAACAGACATATATAGAACACTGCACCAACGAAAAAAGCATACACATTCTTCTTGAGCACACACAGATCATTCTCCAGGATACACCATTTGTTGGGTCACAAAACAAGTCTCAATAAATTCAATAATATTGAAATTATACATTGTATATTCTCTGACCACAATGGAATAAAGCTAGAAATCAAAAACAGAGGGAGAAAGGGAAATTTCACAAATATGTGGAAATTAAACAACAGATTCTTAAACAACCAATGGGTACAAGAGGCAATCAAATGAAATTAGGAAATATCTTGAGGTAAATGCAAATGAAAATGCAAATGAAAATGCAACATACCAATACTTATTGTATACAGCAAAGGCAGTGTTAAGAGGGAAATTTAGGGAAGCGGGTGTGGTTCAGTGGATAGAGCCCCCGTTTACCATATGGGAGGCCCGGGTTCGCTTCCTGGCCCCTCCTTGTGAGGGCATGCCCGCCTGAGCGGTGCGGTGGGCTGATGCAGCAACCTCACAGCAGGAAGCGGGTGTGGCGCAATGGATAGAGCACCCGTTTACCATATGAGAGGCCCCGGGTTCGCTTCCCGGCGCCTCCTTGTGAGG
>JAQZBX010070597.1:0-15388 GCA_029593785.1 Cabassous unicinctus
AAAAAAAGAACTAATCCAAAATGTGGACAAAGATTTATGCCCTGAAGATTAATTACAGTGTTGTTATTCAGAATACCAAAGACTTGGAAAACCTAATTATGCCCAACAAGAGAGGACTCATAAGAAATTTAAATAAGAATATTTAAAATGATGCTTCTAAGCAGTTTTAACAATGTGGGGGAAAGCTTTATGTTAAAATATTAGGTGAGAAAAGCAGAAAAACTGTCATACGCAGAATGGTATTACATATGTTAAAGAAACATTTGTGGAAAAAGGCTTGGAGGTAATAAATTAAAATGTTAGCACTGGTTATGGAGAGTGGGGATCGGAAGTGATTTGAAATTTTTCTTTATGCTCCTCTACTTCCTAAGTTTGGCATATTGAATATGTACTACTTATATAATAAAAATGAACAAAAATAAGATGAAAAATAGAGAAAGGAAAAACATGGGAAATATGAAGACTAAAAGACAAAACACAAGTTAGCAACAGAGATCAGCTGACTGCTGTCCCATAGGACAGATAAATTAGACAATAACCACCACGGGTGCAAAAGGCATTGTCAGGAAAAACTGGCAAAATCTTTGAAACGGGGAAAAAAGATGACTGGGTTTCCTGGCTAGGGTACCCTTCCAGGTTTTCCCAGTCTTTCCTTTTAAAACTCTTCAAGATGTAGAAAACTGCAAATGCAAATGATTTTTGTCCACAGAAATGCAAATCAATTTTGTCTGGCAGGATGCAATGACGGTTGCCCTGCAGATGGTGACCAGTTTCACATCTATTCGGTCATTTCGCCATCCTTGTTGCCAAATATGCACGTGAGTGTTTGGAATTCTTCTTCCAGTTTTAACGGCTTACTAGTTCCCTCACTAACTAATGAGTTAATAAAATCTTTGACACATGTTCATTTTATATTTGTAAAGAGAGATGATTCTGCCTTTTTAAAAATTTATCTTTTAACAATCTAGATTTCATAACAAAGAAAGGATAACTTTTTTCCAAATTTGATATCCCGAAGGCAGGAGCCACATCTTCTTCCCAAGCATCCATGAGATAATTACAGAAAGAAAGAAAATGTGATGTAACGAAGACACTGCAACATACTGAAACCATAGAGCAGAATCTTTACTCATCACTCGGTTTTCTAACACGATGATGTGGGAAGATGATAGACTTCAGAAAGGAACAACAATGAAAACACTATAGATTAAAACCTTTAAAGGTGAAGAATTTAAATTTCAAACTTTATTATAAAAGCAAAATATTAGGCATTCCATTTCACAGGCGAAAAAGAATAGTAATAACAACAGACCCAAGGAAATATGAGGAAGGAAATAATGTCTAAACTATAAATCAGAAAACATATTGTGAAATTTAAATAAATGAATTGGGGCTGGTTGTTAGAAAAAGCAAATTAAAACAGGCTGACCTCTGTCAAACATAAATTTTTAAAATATAGGACAAAATTTAAAATGAGACCTAAGCTGTAGCAGTCGCTATTTTATTGAACTTAATCTGTACTAAGTGCCTATCTTATGCCAAACAAGGTTTTAGGTTTTTAAAAGTCTACTAACAGCATACTATGCATAAGTGATCATAAAACTGACCATCTGCAGGAATGCACTAAAATGAACACAGTGAAAAACTTGACTAAAACTAAGTTATCCCCTGCCCCGTTCAGAACCTTTACACAAGTGTTTTGGATAAATTATTTCGGGTTTGGTTAGGAAAGTGAGTCTACGTCAGAGAAGCTGATTCACGCACAGAAAGCGTTCAAAACCACCTCAATTCATTCCCAAACTATGAACCAAACTCAGCTCCCAGCAGAGAGGGAGATTAAATGTTCATCTGGCGACAGGACTCGGCGGTGCCGTGAGCGAGAGCGGCGCCAAGTAGGGCTTCTCGCAGGAAGCCAGGGGTTGCTCAGTAAGAGGCTCTAAGAATAGAAACCACCCCATCAATCGCTTAGCAAACGCATATGATCATTTAAAAATACCAAAAAGGCATCTGGAAAAAAGAGTCACTACCACCTCCTAAGACAAAACCTAACAAAGGGAAGGCAAAAAATATTTCCTTAACATGCTGAAGAGAAGTCTAAAAACAAGAGCTGGTACTAACACAATAATGCGTGGAGAAAACCTGGAGAAGCACTTGGGCATGGAGCTAGCAAGTAAGGCTGCCGGGTAAAGCGCATTAGAATGTCTTGGAAATTGGGGGAAATGCAAGAGGACATAGCAGAGAAATAAGGGGGTCACACATCAGAAACGAAGAGGGAATAGTAGAGTGGTTAATAACCGATCAGTGACTGTGCCTCGAGAAAGCAACGGCGTCCGCTGAGATTGATGGAATCAAGAAAAGCATTTTAAAAAAACAAGCAACGAGTCGTGGCTCTAACAACAAAAACCAGCCAGAAAATGCAAAAGAAAAAAATGCCATTTGCTCTTGCAACGACCAGCACCACCGCCACAACCGAAACGCACGGAAGCCACGCCTAACGTCGTCACGGCTCACGAAACAAGAACTCAAGGCAGGGTCTAAACCGCGCCGGCGGCGGTAAGGGTCCCCTCGTTGGTGAACGATGGGCTGCTCCTGAAGGGCAGGGCCAAAGGCCAAGCAGCAGCTAGAGGCGGGCTCGAGTGCCCAGAGTCCCACGCGGGCTTGCGGGGTCCCTCACGCAGTCCAGGGGGCGCAGCTTGGAAGCCTGGGATCTTTCCACACCCCCTTCCACTCCGTTGCCCGCCTCGACGCTTTCAGAATATCAAACAATATTCTAGAAAGATGAACGGCTTCAGGGATCAGCCTTGCGTGCTATTAAAACATACTTTAAAACAGCAAAACGCAAAGCAGTGCCACGCTAGAATGGAACTGGCAGAGGCTCAGGAACGGCCCTGTCACTTTCGGGCAGATGGGAAGAGAGGGATTGCCCTGACACACGGCAGAGCCCTAACGGAGCAGCATCTGGAAAAACGTACAGAATTGGCCTTGCTCAGCCTGGGCACCCAAGAGCTGCCAGATCATAGAAACCGGCCGTGGTCTCTGCTCTGTGCCAGGCCCCACGCTAGGCGGCTTGCCTACCTCACTTCATTCCATCCTCACAAAGTCCCTGTCGGGGGTGTTCCCATTTCACAGATGGGGAAACTGAGGCTAAGAGAGGCAAGTGACTTGCTGGGGGCCCTTCAACCAGGTCTGTCTGGCTTTCACCTAAGCCCCCTAAGCCCCCCCACCCCTGATGTCCACGGGCATTTCCTGAGCTTCCAGGGGTCAGGGCTGCTGTGGGGTCTGCGCGGCCTCTCCCAGCTCCCTCTCTGCAGGGGGACCGTGTCCTGGCTGAGTGACCCTCCAGTTGCGCCTCTGGGTGTGGAGTCCCCTGTTGTGCTCTATATGTCTTGCCAGGTCCTTGACTCAGTTTCCCCCACTCATCTCGGCCTGAGGCTAGGGCTTCACTGCTCTGACCTCCAATTCCACAGCTGTAACACCGGGCAGGTGAGGGGACCCACCCCCCAGGGGTGCGGTGAGGAGTAAATGAGCTGCTGCCACTGCAAGCCTCGGGGCGTCTACTCTGCCTCTTCTCTGAGGATTCAGGGGCAGGACATGCCATGTGGGCCTCCAGAAGCCCAGCCCAGCGGGGAGCAGACTCGTAGGTGAGGAAGGAAGCTCCGGAATGGTCTGCTTATGTCCATCCAAGGGACCAGTGGGCAGGCAGGGCGGACCTGAGAGGGAACCATGGGCCTGGACTCCAGGCACAGCCAGCCCAAACCCGGCTGGCCCTGTCCTCCTCAGGGACATAACACAGACGAGGGAGGGACAGCCTGCCACACTACGGACCAGTGTGGGGCCCGAAGGCCCAGTGCGGGAGTCCGCTCTGCTCTCGTATGAGAGCAGACGTTAGACCCCTTGGTCAAGTTCACATGCACCCACCCCACCCCGTGTCCCTCCCCTTCCAGGCCAGCAGCCCTAGGGAAGGGCATGCACTCGGCAGGTATGACAGCAGGTCCGAGGCCCCTGAGGGTTCGGCGTGACAGCTACTGCCTTCAGGATCCCTTCCTGGGAACCCACCCAACGTGCCAACCCGAACAGGTGCCCAGCTCCGGGGAGGGGCCCCCAGCGCCACACCAGACCCTGAGACTCAAGTCCACGGTGCTGCCAGCCTCCCTCGGACAGGGCAGCCACCAAGCCACTCGACTGCCTTCCTGGCCCCCATTGTGGAGCCAGCCCCCTCCCCCTCCAGGCAGGCCCTGACCCTGGGGACACGCGCACCCACTCACCTTCTTGGTGTAGCCCATGGCCTTCAGGACCGAATGATTCAGGGTCTCCAGGGAGGCCAGGACGTCCTCATAGTCCCCCATGTGCTCCACGAAGTAATCTGGGGGAAGAGTCACAGGGAATTCAGTCCCTCCCACCAGGTCCTCCCCCCAGTCCTGCCACTGCCCCCCCACTGCCTTTCCCCATCCTATCCCAGCACCCCATCTGTGGTCCCTGTGCAGCTGGCACCTACCACATAGCTCCTTGGTGTCCACGTGGCTGCAGAGAGAGAGAGAAAGAGAGAGAGAGAGAGAGTCAGCCTGTCCCATCCCACCTGCCCCACAGCCCCGGGCCCCGTATCCCCACCTCCACAACAGGGGAAAGGACCGTGGCCTCTCCTGGTGCAGGAGGCTGAGCACGAGGTGAAGACACAGGTACTGCCTGTGGCCAGAGGAGGTGGATGGTACCAGCCGGGAGTTGCGGGCTGGGAGTGCTGTGCAGGTTCTGATAACCTCCCCTTTCTGGGCCCCCCTTCCCCACCTGGGAGCAGAGGGGCTGGCCTAGAGTACTGTGCTGGGTGGGACTCGGGCTCCCAAGATGCTTCCTGATAACAGGGTGCTGTGGCCAAATTAGTCTGGGCTCAGAGCCTTTGCACGCTCTCTCGCCACTCTTGGGGGTCTCTCCAGTGTGTGCTGCATATGAAAACTTCTGACAAGTCCTGCAGAAAGGAAACCTGTTGAATTTCGTATAGACTAGCATTTAACAAATCTTTTTGATCTACCAACTGTTTCGGCCAGAATGCCCATTTACTATCCCAAGGAGCGTATGTTTATCTCACACTGCGGGGAATGCTAGAGAGAAGAATCCTGAGGGCCTTTGGTTTTGACCTTCTATAATGGCGAGTCTCTCCTCCCTCCCCGACTCCCCACTCTCATGATGAACTCTCAGACCAGAACCCCCTCCTCCTCCCAACCCTCGCCACAAAACGCACTAACTGATGGCCCCGTCGAAGTGTCCTAGGGGCTGGCACCAACTCTGGAGACCATGCCCCTCTCTCCTGAGTCTACAGCCTGAAGCCATTTCCCCACAGGAGCCTCAAAGGGCCTTTCTCCAGATGAGGATGCCAGTTCCACCTGCTCTGCCCTGGTCCCCAGCCCAAGCTTCTCCATGCATCCCAGGACATCCTCAGCCCTGATGTCTAGGTCCCCTGCATGCCAGCCAGGTGGCAGCTCCTTGTCCAGAGCATCTCTAGCCAGTCTCTGGACTCCCACTGACCAAATCCTCCCTAACAGCCCCCTAGGATCTCTGGATCACCCAAGTGGGCCTGAGGAAAGTAACCAGCTGGAGGCTCTGGTCCCTTCTGAAAATGGGGTTAAGGAAAGGGGGAGGCCTCATCCTGTTTGGGGAACCACAAGGAAAGGGCCAAGCTTGGAGATGAGGCTGGGGAAGGGTCAGGGGTATGTGTAAACAGAAAGTGCTTTTCATACTTGATTTAGAGATGGATCGGAGCTAGGGTTTTGGTTGATTCTGAGATGCAGGTTAGGGTTCTGATTGGATTAGTAGCAAAGAAGGCTTAGAAGTAGGGCTAAGGGTTAGTGTTTGGCTACAGTTTGGTTTGGAACAGGGGTTAGAAGCTCAGTATCACCGTGCAGGTGGGCACTGGGAGCAGGGATAATGCTTGGTGCAAGTGAGGCATTAGGGTTGGGGTTAGGGTCACAACTGGGTTGAGTTAGCAGAAGGATAAAGCCATCACCAACTTCCCATTTTCATTATCTTGAGTCTACTGTGCAAAAATCTAGGGTCTCCCCTTGCTTAGTCTTGTGTGTTTAGAAAAGACAAACTTGAGATAGTAGCCAATGCAATATCAATTTTCCCACCCCAATTCAACCCAAGGAATGAAGCATTGTAGACCTGACTTTCAGATTAGTGAGTCTGGGGACTTTTCAGGATGCTGGTCCCCTTCAAGGGTATGGAAAATGGAGACTTGCTACTAGATAAGAAGGAAGATGCTGCATCCATGGACCCACTCAACACCCCTGCTCTGGGAACCAAGGTTTAGGCTCACTTGGTGTTGTCAGAGTCAATTGTGTGGAAGAGATCCTCCAGTTCTTTCTCGTTGAGGACGCCATCTGCAAAGAAGAGCTGGAATTCCTCCAAGGACAACTTCCCATCATCTGCAAGGAAGGAAGGAGGGAAAGCAGTTGGTGTCTGCAGAGATAAGACTGTGCTTACATGGTCCCCAAATCCAGCCAATTCCCAAATCAACAGATAAACTCCAGTTCAGATAACCCCTACCTACCCAGCTAATTACCAAACCAAAAGATAACTCCAGCTCAGATAACCCCTGCCTACCCAGCTGATTACCAAACCAAAAGATAACTCCAGCTCAGATAACCCCTGCCTACCCAGCTAATTTCCAAACTCTAAGATAACTCTAGCTCAGATAACCCTTGCCTACCCAGCTGATTCCCAAACCAAAAGATAACTCCAGCTCAGATAACCCCTGCCTACCAGCTAATTTCCAAACTCTAAGATAACTCTAGCTCAGATAACCCTTGCCTACCCAGCTGATTCCCAAACCAAAAGATAACTCCAGCTCAGATAACCCCTGCCTATCCAGCTAATTCTCAAAGCAACTGTTAAATTCCAGCTTAGCTAATCCTTGCCCACTCAGCTAATTTCTTTTTTTACTTTATTTTGTACATTTAATTGAAAATATAAACAATTAAAAACTCAAAAGTAAACACAGATGAATATATACATTTCTCAATTAAATGTAATGGATACATATAACTTTTTTTTAAATCAAACAATATGTTACACAATCTATTTGGTTCATAGTAACGCATTCATACAGTATTTGTCCTTTTGTGTCTGGCTTGCTTCTCAGCTAACTCTTAAACTAAAAAGAACTTCTGCTTAGATAACTTTGACCTCACCTAATTCCCAAATTAAGATAGAGCCCATCTTAGATAATGCCTGCCCACCCAGATAATTCCCAAACTAACCAGTAAACTCCAGTTCACAGACAGTCCTTGACTTATTCAGCTAATGCCCAAAACAACAGACCAACATCTGTTTACAGATAATTCCCAAACAATACAACTTTAATAAATAGTTTTGGGGGCTCACTATGTACCATGCATTTTAAATGCACTCAACAAATATAGTGTCTGCTCCTTGCCAGCAATTTTTTCTCATTTAATTCACATGACCACTTGGGCTATTTAAGGCAACCCAGTTTAAATCACTTGCCCAAGATAACACCACTGGTAAGAGGCAAAGCTGGGTAGTCTAATTAACCACCATACACGATTGCTTCCAAATGCCCAGAGACCCTCTCCAAATCTAGATGGTCCCCAGCCCCAGCACCTAACTCCAGACCCCAGGAGAGGGAACGACATCTCTCTACTCTGCCCCCGCTGCTCCCATCCACACGGCAAACTTCAGGCCCTCCCCCAAGGCAGCCTTCGCTTGGTCTGAATGGATATGGCTGCAAAAACGTTGGCATGGAGTTCTCGCGCTTGCTTCCTCTCCCCAGGCCACCGATGCAGCCATCAGATGCCAAACCTGGAGGGAAGGAGGCACCAGGACCTGGCCGCTGGCCCAGCACTGCCCTGTCCTTGGTCTGGGCTGTGATTCTGGGGTAGGGAGACAGGGCTCTGTCAGCCTCCATAAGGAGTGGACCCCATAGCTGATGCATGCCCCGTATCCCATCCCTCCCCCCACTCTTCTCCCTGCACTTGCGGTGGCTCTGGGCATCAGTATCCGTTCCACTTCTGGCCCCACCAGGAAGGTCTTGTGGGTTGGCATCAGACCAGGCCACTGAGAGAGGAGACTCACAACAGAACGTTACTGATCCCAGGAGAGGCTGTCCCCACACTAACACCCTCAGCTCCTCTCACCTGGACAGACCCACTGAGCAAAATCCTTCCAGACAAGTCCCAATCCCTGCAGCTCTCACTCCTCCTCAAGGACCCAGAACATTCCCTGGTCCTTCTTAATGGGAACTGTGTCCAAGAGAGGCAGCGGAGATCAAGGAGAAGGGTGAGAAGGGTAAGTCCATGGCATTTCCTGGCCCCAAGCCTCTCTACACAGACCCCATTCTGTTACTTACAAGCACTGGGCGATCAAAGCTGGGTGCTTGGGACAAGGACCAGAGCCAGCCCATACCATGGACTACGAAAAGCTGCCCCTTCTTTCCTTGGAGGGAGATGGCCCTGAATGAGGGTGCATGAATTGGGAGTGGATGCAGGCTGGAATGGAGGCCCTTCAGTTCCCGGGCACCATCTGCCTAACCATACGTGGAGCCGTACGTAGGGCCCAGAAGTCATTACTCCGCCCCAGTGCATCTGCCTCTGCTTCTGGAGGCTCTGCTCAGGGTAGGGCAAAGAACAAATTCTGGAGAGGGTACCTCACACCATGGCCCGGCTTCACCCCACCTGCCTTCTCTCTGGTCCCATAAAGTATAAAGAGTCAGGAAGGGAGGAAGAGAGAAGATAAACATGAGTGTGTGCACATGTGCGTGGGGGGTAGTGGCAACACCCCAACAAGCCTCCAATATCCTGAGCCACATCTCAACATTGCAGAAGAGGAAAGAATTTGTCATTTTCAACACACACAGAAACCCCAAAGACCAACCATGAAAAGGACACAAAATCAATTGTGAGATACACAAAATGTAAGTTATGGTTCTTTTCATTCTGTGAGCAGAATCTTGGAAATGTCACTCATTTAGAATTCCTAATAGCCCTATGCTATAGATAGTACTATACAGAAGGGTAAACTGAGGCACAAAGAAGTTTAGGGACCTTGCCCAGTTCCCACAGATGGAATTTCAACCCAGGCTTCTGGCTCCCAAGTACATGCTCTCAGCTCAAACTTGGGCATAATCTTGGGAGAGCTCCTTCTACCTTCCATGTAACCGGTACTGACGTTTCTCCAACTTTATGGCAAGGGACAGCCAGTGGTCACATCGTGCAGGGCCATTGCAGGGCTGCATGGAGAAGGATCCTCAGGCCAAGTCTAGACCCAACGGGAGACGTGCTGGGATTGATTAGCCATGCCTGCATGGGTGTGGGCATGGAGAAGCATTCTGATGCCAAGTCCGGTCCAGTGGGAGGAGTGCCAGGATTGATTAGCCATGCCTGCACGGGCATGGGGCATCCCAGTGGCAAGGCCCCTGTCTCCCCACCCGGTCTCCATGTGCCTGTCGCAGCACCTCTACCCACTCTGCACTCAGGCAGAACAAACAGGCAGAGAGAGAGAGGCCCGCGGGGTCTCCCGATCACAAAGCCTTCTTCACTGACATTTATCCTGAATGTCTAACCAGGGGCCTAATGAACCTGTGTCTGCTAATGAGGGGAAAAACATCTCCTAGCCAGTCCTCTGGCCCAATTAGACAAGCGCGCCTGGTGTCTCCGCTTCCGGCACAGGCCCCGAGCAGGGCCCTTTGCCAGCGTCTTCGCTCATTAGCACACTCAGCCGCTGCAGCAGGTGACCTTTCAAATGCCAGGCGCCTCCCAAGGTCCGCGTCCCTGGAGAGAAACGCAGTCTGGCACTGATGCCTCTGCCGGCCGCGGCACGCCACTCCGGGTTTTTATATCCTGGACCATTAGCCAGGCCCCTCCGTCTAACCGCCCCCGCAGGCCAGGGAAACGCAACCTGTACCTCAGGGAAGCAAGGCTGTCAGAGGCGCCGCCGTGACAGGCCGGCCACCACCTGATCCACCCCAACCTCAGCACAGGGTCTAGTGTGAGACCCCGGCTCCCGCCACCCAGTCCCAGGGCCTCTAGCTCCTGGGGACCCCCGGGCAGTCCAGGCATTTGTGTGTGTTAAACCAACCTGTGTGTATATATCTACATCTACGCTCACACCTGTGCCCCACAACTACACAATTTTTTTTCCCCAAAGGAGCTACCAGGAATTGAACCCAGGACCTCACGCATGCACAGCAGGCGCTCAGCTCTGAGCTATACCTGCCCCTGTACAGTACTTTTAAGCTGAACTGGGTTAAGGCAGAACTCCGCGTGCACCACTGTACCACTGAGGATCTGACGTGCAGCTTTTGTTCTTGCCAAGTCCTGTTTTTACCATCTGTACTAAAGATATCCAGAGAGGGGTGGGGTCCTCATATCCCATAGGGCACTGAGAGGAAGACTCCCGAGTCTTGGGACATAACAGGTGCTCCACGACGACCGACAGCCTCCACCGGACCCTCAAGTCCCGTGGAGCCCAGGGTGGGAAAGACCCTTGCTTACAAAGCAGGGGTGCAGACACCACTCTCGAAGGCCTTCCGTGGATCTCGGCGGGAGGCAGGATTTGATTTCTCAGAGCGCCAAGCCCGGGGCTCTGCTCTCTGGCCTCACCCCACCACCCCGGGGAAGGTACTATTATCATCGGGCTCCTTTACAACCAGGGAAACCGAGGACCTGAGAGTTTAGTGACTTGCCTGAGGGTCACAGAGCCGCCCCGAGGATTGCACCCCGGCAGCTGGGCTCCAGAGCCGGGCGTCCTCGCCGTGCCCGAGACAGAGGAGGGGGCCTGGGGCGCTCTGGCTGGAACAGGCCTCCATGTCCACATTAAACTCAGTGACAAGCCCCCATGGTCATGCGGCGGCAGCTGGGAAGATTTAAGCCCCAAGGAGAAGGGGTGGGCTCGGCCACTGTGGGGGTCCCATGGCTGTGCTTGGCTGGTGGCCTGTGGGCCCCGGAGGAAACAGCCTCTCACAGAGGAAGGGCGGCAGTGGGCGTGAAAACCCACGGGTGCCTGAAGGTGGGACCCCAGGGCCCCCCAATAGCCTCACCGCAGCTGCAGCAGCTCCTTCCGGGGCTGCCCATTCAGAGACACTCAGGTAAGTATGTCAACAGTTACAGAGACCCCCAATCATTCAGATCCACAGCCTTACAGACACACAGGCAGCCAGACACACAGACGGAGTCACACGGAGACAGCCAAGGCCACATCTGCTGCGCTCAGAGTGACATGCAGTGGCTCTCCTCTATGACATCTGCCGAGGACCTCCTGTCCAGTGGGTTTCAGGCCCAGCCCAGGGGACACATCACTACACGGCCACACCCCCTCCACCCAAGGGCCATCCAGACCCCCTGTTCCCGTGGGCAAGTCCCGGTGACCTCCTCCAGCAAATCTCTCGAGGGTTCCAGGCCATGGTCCGACCATGTATTGTGCATCACCTGGAGCTGTTTCCACATCCCTCTGCCCTCCTTCCTCCTCTCCACGTGGGGTCACGGGGTCCTTCACGGGGAGGGAACGCCATCACGCCCAGGGAGAAGGGGGCGACAGAGGGAGACCCCTTTGTCACAAATGCCAGCCAAGGACTGGGCACCCCTCCCATCCCCCAATTCCTCACATTCCAGCTTCCAACAGTCACGGGGGAGGACCGACCCAGAGCGACTCCCAGGGATGGGAGGGAGGCTGGGGCGGGCCAGAGGTGCCATCCTGAACTCCAGGCTGCGCAGGAGAACGGTGAGGGGTGCTCTGGGGGAGCCTGGAGGGCTCCTGAAGTCGGGCACAAGGCCATAGTGGTCCCCAGCCTCTCCAGCACAGGCCTTTCCAGATGGGCACATGAACAAACACTGAGCACTACTTGAGTCTCCTTAAAAGCCTGTCAGCCACGAGTCCTCCTGGATGTCACCAAGCCCAGGAAAACAGGCAGGGCAAGCGTTACTGCCCCCAATTTACAGCTGGGGGAACTGAGGCCCAGAGAGCAACAGTGCCTTGGCTAAGGGAGACAGGGAGCTGCTCTGCATCCGATCGTAATGACGGTGGTAGCTGTAGAAGTTGTGGTACTGGTTGTTATGTTAGTTCTCCCCCTCGTGAAGGTCAGATAGGACTCTGTAACCCACATTATTCTCCAGTACCCAGCCCTCCTCGTGCTGTGTGGGGAGCCTTTCCAAGAAGTCAGGAGAACAGAGGTGCAAACCCCAAACTGCAAAACAGGGCCTCCTAAACACACGTACACAGATGCGCGTGCCACGTTATTCCCAATCGCCAAAAGGGGGACACGACCTAGTGTCCATCAGCAGATGATGGAGAAACACAATGTGGTCCAGCCACACAAGGGAATCTTTTTCAGCCATAAAGAGTAACAGGACTCTGAGACATGTGATGACATGGGTAAACCTTGAGGACATCAGGCCCCGTGAAAGAAGCCAGACACAGAAGGACAAATGACGGAGAAGTCCTTTCACACGGAATGTCCAGAACAGGCAAGTCCACAGAGCAGAAAGCAGATGCGAGGTAGCTGGGTGCTGGGGGCCATAGGGGGTGTGGGGGGGAGTGACTGCTGATGGGGAGGGCAATAGCGGGCGATGGGGGGTGTACAACATTGTGAAATTACTAATGCCACCCAACTGTACCCTGTGAAATGGTTAATGGTTAACTTTGTTATGCAAGTTTTACCTCAATTAAATTGCTTTAATTTAAAAAAAAAAAAGCAGCAGCAGCCAGGGGCAGTTTTGTGGCATGAATTCCTTTGGCGGCTGCTCCCGTTGTTGCGGGGGGGTGGGGGGGTGGCCCACGGCAGAGCCTCAGTGCCCTTCACGCTGGCTGGGCAGCCCTGGGCAAGTCACTCAACCTCTCTGGGCCTCGGCAGCAGTGCCCAGCCCAGCTAGATACACCAAGCACTTACCAGGGCAAGGCCCCACTCTTGGCATCACAGACATCAACTCATGGGTCCTCACAGCACTCCTGTTAGGGGAGGACTATTAGGACCCCCATTTCACAGATGGGGAAACCGAGGCATAGAGCAGGGCCACCAATTGGCCTTGACTTCGGAGTCCTGTCGGCTCCAGGCTGTCCGTGTCCCCTCCCCCGAGCCCTCCCCGCGGAACAGGACGGAAGACTCGGGTCCTCATCAGTGAGCAACCCGGCCGGGAAACTCACCGTTCTTGTCCGCACGGCGGAAAATCTGCAGAGAAGAGAGGTGGAGTGAGCCCGGGAGGCGGTGCCCTCCAGCGCCTTCTGACCCGACACCCAGTCCCACTCCTCCACCAGGAGCAGCTCCAGGCCTCGGGGAGCTGAGCGCCCCTCCGCCCCCGCCACTGGGAGGAGACCCCCGGGCTGGGCTGGGGGAGGGAGGTTCCTCCCAGCCGCCCGCTGCGGAAGCAGCCGCCCACGCTCCCTTCTGTGCTGCCAGCCTGCCCACGGCCACGCTGGCAGACACACGCACACGCGCTCACACCTGTGCGGTGTGCACAGAGTCATCGCCCATGCCACTTCACCCACTGACACAACCACGCTCAGAATTAGCATCCCACGGGCACGCCTTACACCACCGCACGCCACGAACCCCTGGGGGGGCGGTTTTCTCCTGGGAGGGTGAATCAAGCGTGAACAGAGGTGCCTAAGGGAAGCGCAAGGCGCAGGGACGGGCCGGCCCTGCCACGGGTCAGGGTGGGTCGAAGCAGGCGGCCAGGGGCTCAGAAAAGGGTCGAAGCAGGCGACCAGGGGCTCAGGAAACCCGGGACAGGAAGGCGTCGGCTGCACCGGCAGGGAAGGGCAAGAAGGGTGGCCCAGCCTCCGGCCTGAGCTCTCCCCTCAGGGGGCCTCTGCTGCGCTGGGTGAGCAGGACCAGGGGGCCCTTTCGCCTCCAGCCTTTCCAGTGACCCGTGCACACGTGGGGCAGAGCTGCTCAGCGGCCTGATGGCCGGGCTGGCAGCGGGCAGGACACAGTCCACCCTGAGCTGACCCACCTGCAACCATCACCTGGGGAGCATTTAAAACCCCAGAGCAATTAAATAAGCCCCTGGGGGTAGGACCCAGGTGCCAGTACTGTTAGAGCTTCCCTGGTGCAGCCAATGTTGAAACCTGCCCAAGAGGACTTTGCTATACAAAGCGAAGCTCAAGGTGCAGCAGCACCTGGGAGCTGGTTAGAAATGCAGAATCTCGGGCCCCACCCAGGCCCAGGATCAGAACCTGAATTTTAAAGAGATGCCCGTGGGGTTCAAATGCACGTAAAAGCCTGAGAAGGCTCCAGGGTATGGGAACCAGCCTTGGCACCCCATATCCCTCCTCCGACTCTGCAAGCCTCCTCAAGGCTGGGGTCCCAACCTGGGGATCCTCAGGACCTCCCTTGAGCCTGGCACCTTCTAGGCAGGACTGTTAACCCAATGGGTCCCAGAACCGCAGCCGACATCAGCTCCTGGAGTCTGCAGGGGCAACTGTGGGTCCCACATTTCACAGACGAGGAGATGGAGGCTCAGAGTCCGTCTACAGCCAGCGTGAGAAGGCCCCCCGGAGCCCACTCCATCACTGTCACAGGAGAGGAACCAGGGAGGGGTCCGGCGGGATGCCCTCGAGGGCCTGCCGAGGTCTACAGACCCAGCCCAGGGCTTCCAGCCCTGGACTCTGCAGGGCTCTTCAGAGCCAATGAGCCCCGAGGTGCCCCCAGCACTGCCTTCCTTGTCCAGCCCTCCCACCGGACCCAGCTTGGGTACCAGGAGAGAGCAAGGGACGGAGAGAGGAAGAGAGGAAACCCAGGCTCCCCACACGCGCAGGGGTCCGTGGTGCACACACACACACAAAGGCACACGCGCCCCCAGACACAAGCCACAACTCTCCCAGAAACCGACGACACCCCTAGAGGTAACCCCACCCCAGTCCCCAACAGCACACACCACACAGGACCCCCACGCTGTCACGGCATGGGGGCTGAGGCCCCCTCCACCTCCTCCAAGCCCTCTCTATAGGGAGAAGTGCCCCCCCCCCAAGCCATCCACCCAGAAGAATCCTCTCCCACCAGAGTGGGAGGGAGGGAGGGAGGGAGGGGAGGCTCCTCATTTGGGCCCCTGAGAGGGTTGGGGGGGGCCGAGGGGTGAGTCTGGGGTCCAGGACTCTTGGTGGGGGGAGGGTGGCGGGAGGAGGGAATGGAGGTCAGAAGCGGGCTGGGAGTAGAGTGGGGCTGGTATGGGGGAGAAGTCCTGAGGGGTCCCGGCTCAGGGTGGATGGGGGAACGAGTGGCTCTAGTTCTCTGGAAATGAGAGGGGACATGAGGAGGTGGGGGGATGGCCGAGGGGGAAAGGGGCTTTAATTTGGGAATGGGAAGACAAGAGTTGGGGTCTAGAACAAGGAAGAGCAAGGAAGGGCTGCAGCTGGAGATTGCTGGGGGGAGGGGGAGAGGGTGCCT